>JBBPDB010000032.1:8662132-8674729 GCA_037974465.1 Brachypetersius altus | reverse complement strand
CTTTTTTTCATCTGTCCCCCCCCCCCCCCCATTTTCGTACCACTGGGTGCCACTCGACCTCGAAGCAGAATAGATCCACCCTCATGTTTAACAACCGTTAAGGTGCTCTTTTATTAAAATGTTTGTTTTATTTCCCAAAGTATGCCCTTAGTGGTTGTAGCCCAAATTTTGTGGCTGTTTTGGTTTTCCAGGCCACAGCACTTGATTCCAAAATGCCTTGCGTTTCTCGGACATTGTGTGTTCAGAATCTGAATAACAATACTGCATTTTATTTCTAGGTGCCTTTCAAGGTACTAAGTCTCACCCTATGAAGTAAAATCACACAGTGGTGTGATGATCACAGTTAAGGTTACCATTTAATGACATGTTGATTAGAAAGCAACACTACCCAGTGGGCCAGAATCTCACTATTGCCATACCAGACTGATCGTTCTGTAGATTCTTGCCAGGGATTTGAGGATATTTTCAGCTTCTAGGTTTTCATAGTTCATAGTTCCTTCTCAATGTCCATCCGTCAAATGTCATTGCAGCCAGAGAAGTGTTCAGATCGTTCCATGGTCTTCTCTTGCTTTGTCAGAGTTCTTTCGTTTCAGATCCGTCGGCTGCTCAGATGAGCCCGCGGTTGTTGACTGTAAGCACAAAACACCCTGAGAGGTGTGAATGGTGACATAATCTATTATGCTCCGGAACTGTCTGCACCGGATACCTACTGAGTCAGAGAAGCTCTGAGGCCTTAAACTACCTCTGCTGTTCTGTGCGGAGGTGGTAGAGACTTCTTTCCACTTAGAAAACTAAGGGTACACAATCTTTTGCATACAACTGCAGCTGATTCGATCGAATTCAAGAGGTCAAAATCATCAGAGATAGGTTTATGTGGGTTTTGTAGTGTTTTTCATGCTGATTTCAAACCTGTGTTTAGTTTTTCCCGCACGTACAGTTTTTGTGATGAAGCTAGTTCTATATTGCATAGTTGGTATAATTAGCATATAATCATATGCTGAGTGTTTTTGAAATATTGAAACATACTTGATTGGTGCCTGTAGTTTTAATTAAAAACTGCATGCAAGTCTATTGCAAATCCAATATTACTCATAGTTCAAAAAGTTGATGTGACTGAAAAAACTTAAAGCAGATTGGAAATCAGCTTGAAAAACTGGTTTAGAAAAGTGTGTTGTGGTTTCTGATGATTACCAATTTTTTTTGTTGGCCTGAGACAAATTAGATTGTTTTACAGCGAGCAGCTAAACGCAAGGTAAGGATCTACAAAATCTAAAGAATATTATCCTTACAACCCATCATCCCATATTCACATATTCACTGAACTTATAATCTGAGTAGGTTGTCTTAATAGGCTATATTCAGACTACAGGCCAAATCTAAGTTACAATTTATGATTTAATATCATTAATTAGACAGCATCTCTATAGAGTTTGCATTACAGCTGTCACTGCTCACAATGTGTAATTTTTTTAGATAAAGAAAAAGATTTCTTACATTCTGCTCCACACTGCAGCTGCCCAACTCTGTTTTCTATAACCAGTTCAGTTCTGGATGTTCTACTCACTCGACTGTGGGCAAAGACCACTCCAATGCCGTGCTGCCACTCCATCTAGTCCATAACTTCAGCTCTCACCATTTCAGCAGTCACCCATGTAGGTCTCTAGCACTGAGTCTGTGTAGCTGGGACTCAATTTCGAGGAGGGATTGAGGTTTAAAGTCGAGTGATTAGACTAATCTCCCAGGCCTCCCAAGGAGATCAAACAAATGCCTAATGGAGCACTGCACCAAAGGAAAAGGTACTAGGAAAGCGATTCGTCTGATCTAAAGGCTCACTGCTGTCACCGAATCATGCAAACCATGTCAGACGCGGTCAAACTGCAGCCCCAACTATCCTGATTGGTCATATGATCAGTTAAACTGATCTGGCTGTACTGCTGTGAATAAGTGTTCATTCATAAAGTAACAATCAGACCTTAGAGATTCAGTGGCCTGTTAAAAGCTGGAGCTCATTTGCGTAAATCAGGAATTCTGGAGTATATACTTCAGTCTGTTCCCCATAACAAATAGGTACAGAACTGCACATTTCTTATAAAGAATGGTTCTATCAGAGACTGAGTGTTTTCACACCTCCTCCCTTTCAGGCCTCAGTGCGATTAGTCAGTATTTACAGACCACCTTAAAAATAACTCTGATTTATCTGAAACAAATTGACGTTGCGGTTCAAAGAACCTGTGCATTGTAAACACAAGGCGCTACAGGTTTACTTGTGTGTTAACAGTATTATTAATGCATTGTGTGGTTCTGTTAAAGGTCACATGAATGAATTAATCTTTGAATCTGTGAATGAATTTATGACAGAATAAGCGAATCAGTGATTGATGAATGAATATCAGTGAAGGAATTACATAAAATACTGGATTAATGATGATCAGTTATTGTATAAATAAAGCAGTTTCTAACATCAACATTCAGGTGGTCTTTCATTCTGCTCTTTATTTACTCAATCACTGATTCAGTCATTAATTCCTTATTTCATTACTTAAATGATTTAATCATTCATTAATTTCTTAATCAATCACTAATTTAGTCAGTCATTAGTTTATTTTACCTTTAATGTAACCAGACAGGTCATTATTTTCAGGTTCTTTTTCACAGTAGTGGCTTGACAAGTGCCAGAATAAAATGCAAATTACAATGATATAAAGATGCTACATACATGTATAACTCAAGAGGTAATAAAAAGTAATAATTACATTTACTTTTGCAAAAGCATCATTTGATTTATATGTTTTTTTCGTGTCTCTGTGTTTAGCAACAGGAAAAGGAAAGTGATGATTCTGAGAGATATCAGAAGACGTCTGGCATTTGAAGGCATTTTATCGCTTGGTAATATATACAGTACATGCCCCTGTGCAGATAAATTAGAAGTGCTTGAGGATGTTGTCCTATGGGAAATTTCAATGCTGAAGTTCAACATGATAGCGGTAAGCTTTGGTAATGATCCAGTGGGTGTTGCCATCAGTTTTCCTAATAACTGTGTAATCACATAATGACTACATATCGGTGTAAGCAGTGTTTCCTGTGGACGTCTTGCATTGTGTCTCACAGCAGGCTTTGTTAAGCTATTTGTACCTGCTTCAGCATTGTCCTAATTCCCAACCCCATAAAAACGTCTGGTTACAGTTCAGCCCTTATTGGAGGTGATCTCCAATAAGGGCTGTTATTAGGTAATTCTTTGGACTGGCTCAGTGATTAGTATTTGAATTATGAAGAGGTTCAGTCTGATTTTATACATCCCAGAGGAGTAAACGGATAAAAAAGAAAAAGAAATACACTATTTCATACTGTGTAATTAAAACTAGGAACTAACCCAGATTGAACCTTATGTGACTTCTAGTTCACTTTCCATCTGTTAATATATGCATTAACTATGGCATCGTACCAACCAAAACAGCAGCTTAATTAATATTAGCTGTACTGAGATGGTATGCGTTTCTATGCTCATATACTCATAATGGCACCCGAATACTGTTTGGTTCTGTTAGTATTAGTCTTGAAGAGGCACCTCACAAATTGGACACTTTGGTACTGCACTGATGGCCAGTATTCAATTCAATTCAGTTCAGTTTTACCCATATAGTGTTTCTTAAAATTGATGTTGTCACATAGCAGCTTTACAGAATCAAGTTTCGAACCTAGATAGATACTCTAAAACTAGAGTATCTATGGAAGCAACTAATAATAGAAGGCCTTCATATACATTGGCTGTCTATGGCTGATAGTTAAGAGTCAGCTGTGGCAGTTTTTGTTGTAGTCTTTGGGTGGAGGAACAGTTTGAGTTTTGAAACAACAGTTGCCCTTGAATGGGGGAGGAGCACACGGGCCGTCCAACAGCCGAACCAGGCCAGGGATCCCAGTGACAAATTCAGAAAGAGATGCTGACTTAGAGCCTCAATGGTGGTCAGTTGTGCCAGACAGATGGGCAGCAGTTCCCCGTGGAGAAAATCAGCTGAAGAACTGTACCAACTCTTTTAGCCATAGATGGCCAATCTGTCCAACAGTGACTAAGCTGCACACTAAGGCCTTTTATTGTTAGTTTTCCCAATAGACACTATCTTTCTCACTCTCTAGGTTGACCAGAGGGGGAAGGGTTCCCCTTTTGAGTCTTGATTCCTATCAAGGTTTCTTCCTCCAGGAAATAGAAAGCATAGTTAGTTCTGAGTACAATGTATAATTTCAAAGAGTGCGAGCACTATGGCACTAGCTAGAAAGAGTCCTAAATAGTGGAAAAACATTTCCATAAACATTCAGAAACCCCTCTAATGAGCTCATTAAAGATGCAGAGACAGGAAAATTGCACACACCTAGTCTATGTAATCTCTATAGAAAAACACTGCCAATAGAACCAGATGCTCTGGAGCAGTTGGACATGAGCTTAGGTTTACCATGTCTAATACAAAGCTCTCCAGCACTGGGCTGTGAAGAAGTGGAGCTGCATTCTCTTTGCAACACCTTTGGGATGAGATGGAGCAGCATTTATGACCCGGAACTAGTCATCCATTATCAGTACCTGACCTCACTAATGCTCTTGTGGCTGCACGAAATCTCCACATCTAGGGAAGCCCTCACAGAAGAGCAGAGGCTGTTACTGTATCAAAAAAGGACCAAACTCTCTATTAATCCCTGATTTGACAAAAAACGCTGGACATGATGGTATCTACATACTTTCGGACGTGAAGCTCTGCGTCAGGTTGTATGATCTGGACGCCGATTTGGAGAGAAAGCATTGTTAGAACAAACGTTTTGCACTATAATCCTTGTTCATATATAAATGTTTGAATAAGAAACATAACTGCCGAACAGTGGGCTTGGATGACCATGGGGATTTAGGCCGTAACAGCGTCCAGTATAATTGTGTTTAGGCCTGCTGTAACTGTAACCGCAGGACCTGGAGCGTGATCCCCGTAATCCTAATCCAGACAATTCCAGATTAAAGCAGTATCCACTTTAGTAAGGCACATTACCCTATAATCTGCATATTATCTGCCAAATCTAATTACACTCAACCTTAAGTACTCCTGGGTCACATCACATTTGCCTGCAATGTATTTGGTGATAAGAGAAAAAGAGGAATAATGTTTGGTCACACAGGGGGAGAAATGTCTGAGCATACCAGGCTAAAATAAAGATTGATTAAAAGGCCTTTGGAAGAAAAGAAGTGGGGCATCAGCTCAGCATTATGACTGGAGAGGTCTGAGAGTGTTTTCTCATTCACAGTAAATGTTTCCAGGCTCTTTAATATTGAATGAAACGTCCTCACAGACTCGTGTCACTGCTGTATGGATATGAAATAGTAATGACAACAAAGGAATCACTTGTTTTCATCGGTTCAAATGAGTGTCAGAGGGTTTAAAGGCTGGTCCTGCTTCTCTGTGGTCAGTGAGGCCCATAAACCTGCTCTAGAAACACCCTGCAACCGTCCAGGCCGGGTGTCCTTTAAAACAGCATGGTCAGTAAATCAGGGCAGTGGAATCAGACTGAACCTCCTGAACCACGTTTTCATTCTTGCTTTACTTCATGCCTCCTCTTGCACACATCACATCCGGGTCACTCGCCAGTCATTCGTGTATGTGTGTGTGTGTGTGTGTGTGTGCGTGAATCTGTCTGTCTGCTCCTCCGCTGCCTGCGTTGTCCCTCCCCACCCGTATTCTGACAAGCCACGCCTCTGTACTCCACGATTGGCTGTTAGTTCTCACAGGCTGTGGTTCATGTTAGCCTTGCAAAATATTTATAATATATGTTTTAAATAATATTAAAATATTTATCACTTTTTTCCCGAATGATATTTGTATAAATCACTGTTCATAATATATGTTTAAAAATGGGACAATCATTAAGTCAAAACAAGTTTACTATCATATCAGCCATTTACACAAAACACAATGAAACGCAACAAGGCCAGGGGTACAAAAAGATAACAACCAGAAACACCACAAGACCTGTGGATACAGGACAAAATACACAGAGTGTAAAACGAGCAGTAGAGAGAGTAGAGAGTAGAGAGAAACACAAATAACAAAACAACAGAACCAGACATTTAGTGTAGTCTACGTTTGAATGAAAACAGTTTGATGACAGGCAGTTTTATGCAGAAGAATGGTAGATAGTAGTAAGTAATAACTGTGCAAATAATACTAGCAGCAGGACAGACACTGTAAAGTATATAATAGATAGTATTTACAGTTGTGCAAATTATTTGTTTAGGACAAATTAAGGATAAAAATGGGAATACACAGAGTACAGGGAGAGCAAGAAAGAGAGTGCAAGAAAATCACAAACAACAAAACAACAGAACAAGACAACATTTAGTGCAGTCAGCTAAATGAATAAAATGAACTGAATGAATACAGTATTATCACAGATACTGTATTGTAGCTGCAGGGTCGTTAGGTGTGCATTTAGCAGACTCTCTTATCCAGAACGACGTACATCAGTTCTTTAGTAGTCCACAGCTGTTGTACCTGTAAAAACTATACTTAAATCAACATTAGTTTTACTAAGTTACTGCTAGCTAACAAACCCTGTCAAAGAGAAAAAAACAAGTCAGAGGTTAATACACAAGTAAGGAAAAACTGTTAAATATATTTGTTAAATATATAGAAAAAGATATAAGAGATAAGCGAGAGGACAGGTTACAACAACAATTATTATGAATAATAATAATAATAACAATATCATCATCATCATCATCATCATCATCATCATTATTATTATTATTATTATTATTAGTAGTAGTAGTAGTAGTAGTAATAATAATAATAATAATAATAATAATAATAATAAGAAGAAGAAGAAGAAGAAGAAGAAGAAGAAGAAGAAGAAGAAGAATAGCAGCAGCGGAATACAGAATGTACAGAATGTAGTATTTACAGTTGTGGACTATTTAAACGGTTAAATTAGACCAAATGTAGAGTGTTGATAGACCGAACGTAGCTATTATAAACAGCCAATCGCTGCACATGAGTGGAGACCCTCCTAGCCAATAGAAGCGTAATAACTGGGATACTACAGCCAATCGTGGCGTAAGAGGCGGGTCATGTCGGAATGCAGGTGGGGAAAAAAAGCCAAACGCTCTGCAGTTTTAGGTGAACGCGCTGCAGCTGCATGCACTCCGGTCCTGGAGAGGAGAGGCAGGAGGCAGGAGGCAGGAGGAAGGAGGCAGGAGGCAGGCAGGTCAGAGGCAAGCAGGCAGGTATGAAGGGCCAGCCGGCACACACACGTTGGTAGGCTAAGCCCCGGTTAGTCAGAGATGTCCAAGAGCCTGAAGAAGAAGAACCACTGGACGAACAAGGTCCACGAAGCGGTGCTCACCAGGAACAAGGAGGGCGAGTTGGGGTTCGAGCTGAGAGGAGGCGCCGAGAACGGCAACTTCCCCTTTTTCGGGGAGGTGAGGCAGGGCAAGGTGGCCCTCCAGAGCGGCAAGCTGGCCCAGGACGAGCTTCTGCTGGAGGTCAACGAGACGCCGGTGGCTGGGCTCACCACCCGGGACGTGCTGGCCGTCATCAAGCACTGCAAGGACCCGTTCAGGCTCAAGTGTGTGAAGCAAGGTGAGGCGAGCAGCACCAGGCCAACGGCGTAAACATCAGGGCTGCGCGCGTGTGCATACACGCGCGTATGTGTGTTTGTGTGCATGCATACCCCTGCCCTGTGTGTGCAAGATGCTATTCCAGCGTTCTTGGGGCTGCATTAAACTGCGTGTTTACGCACAGGGCTGGTCGTGGTTCAGTAGGTGGAGCTGCTGGTGTGGATCTCAGGCTTCCATTGGTCATCTGCGCGTGTGTCAGGATCTGTCCAGCTCGCTCTTATCTAACGGCTTTAATGAATTTTGCAGCCCAGGTTCTTCACTCACACACACATGCTCCCTCTCACACACACATTCCGTCTGTGCTATGTGTGGTGCAGCTTGTGCTGAGCCTCTGAAACGGCGTGCCTTTGGCTCTGGGAAGCAAAACAATGCTGTTTTGTGTGTGTATGTGTGAATGTGTCTGTGTGTGTGGGAGCAGAAACAAGGCGAGATGTGAGATTGTAAATGATGGGAGAGGAGTGGCCCCACTCCCCCTCATACACACACACACACACCTGGAGCCTCAGCAGATGTGGAGTGTGATCACAGACTGGGACTGAACAATAAGAACCCTTTGTTTCAGAAAGAACTGCTGGTCAGGTCGTTTAAGACCACAGAGGCAGTATCAGTCTCCATCCTCTGACTTCTCTCTCTCTCTCTCCCTCTCTCTCTATTTCCATGTATATATATATATGTATATATAATTCCTTGTTTTTGATTTACGTGGTATTACTCACATTACAGTAACTTACATTAAAAGTTATTTTGGAGAAACATGGTTTTATCTGGACTGCATCAATGTATATCAAAATAAGTAGAAAGAGGTAGAGACACACATCGACAATCCACTTCACTTGAAATGTGGCCCTTTTATCTACACTCATTATCCGTTTTATCTGTTCCATTCTCCATATGGGTCCACTTTGTAGTTTATATTTACAGATCAGATATATGTTTCTCTATCCCTCCATCCATTCATGCATTCATTTTCTGAGCTGGTCGTACTAACCAGGGTCACTGGGTTCATGTAGCTTCTCCCACAGCTCACAGGGCAAAAAGCGGGGAAGCACCTCCAGTTCACTGCCATCTTTGGGCCATGAAAGAAACCAGCTCTTGGTGGAAACCCATTCAGACTCCACACTGTCCCAGGGTCCCTAATATTTACCACAAACGCCGAAGGAAAATGCATGCATGTGTGTGTGTGTGTGTGTGTGTGTGTGTTAACCCCTTTCTATATATAGAAAGGAGATGGTGCAGTTCAGTGGCAGGGGTGCTAACTGAACATATCGTCTGCTGGCAGTGTGAAAACAAGGCTCTTGTGAAGTAGAGCTCTGTTATGTGGGCCTAATATAGACATTCTTAACACATCAAACCAGTCAGTTCCCGCACGGTGCTGTAAGTGATCGGACTTTGATGTAATGGGGGCAGGCTGCTGTGTGTTTGGTGGGCATGTGGTGTTGGCGCTTGACCAGGACTCACTCTTGTGGCTCAGGGGTTACAGACTGCTAGATGCCACAGTTGTTGGCCCAGTTCTGACAGAGGCTATTTAATATTCTGAAATGAGCTCAATTTACTGCTTGTTTATATTTGTATATCAGTCATTCCTTGTCTTTATGGTACAGAATATATCCTACTCTACAGGCGCCATTCATTAGTATACCTGGCAAGAACTTCTTTCTGCCTTTAAAGGAACACTGGCCATTGGTTTTGGTCACCTTCCTCACAGGGGTGGTCTCTTGCCTGTTTGGCCTTTACAGGTTTTGTGATTGTAACCTGCAGCAGGTCTCAGTCATGAGCTCTCTTATTTGATTATATAATGCATTTAATTTGTGTGAATAGATTTGTGAATTGAATGATTGAAATGACGCTTATTGGGTTTTAACAGCCGGGGGGTCAAAGCACTGTGTTTTGCTTTGTAGTGTAGTTTTCCTGTGGTGTTTTAGAACATTATGCTGTGCTGTGACACATTGTCCTCAGAGATGTTTGATATTTAATTTTTAGTTTTCAAATTACAGCCATCCCTTTATTACAATAATACTGTTCTTTTCCATCTTTCAGCTCTCAGCTCTGTCTTTATCGTAGCATAAAGTAGCGTAGTAGCATGAATACACAGTTATATGATGTATAACCCCTCTCTGGGGAAATATATCTGCTATTTGTTCAACTATGAACAGCAAGAAACACTTCAATGCCTGTGGTTTGGTCTTGATTTCCGAAAGACGTCTTGCTTTCCTTCTTCTGCCTTTGTACTCCTGATCCTGCAATTCTAGCTAGATAGCAGATACGAAGTAATTATATCAAAGCATGACTAAACTAACATTAGCAACCAAGCTCCAGTCCAACCATTCAGTTCTGGGATCCATTCTTTATATGACTGTGTGTAGCCATAAGACAGATAAATCCCGTTTATCTGAACTAACCATTTTCTCCGAATAGGGAGCAATAAATACATAATGTGATCTCTGAGGGAGCCAGTAGGAGATAAAAATAGAAAACCAGAAGCTAAAGATGTTTAAAATGTAAAGCTTTATCAAACAGCGTTCCTTGTGCATGGGGATGGAGATGGAGAGAAAAAAAAGGAGCACTGTTTCTGTCCTGCAGGAGAGTTCAATATATAATTATGTGTATTTTAAGGAGAACATTTAGTGTGTACTGTCTGGATGAAGAGAGCAGAGTTACTTAGGAGTAAGCTGTTCATTCACAAAAAATACTGCCTTTGCAAGCCATCCTTTATGTCCATTTAGTCTCTTTATCTTTTTTTAGCGTTGCATGACTCCAAAAGCATCTTTAATTTAGGAAAACGGTAGATATTCACTCTTCTTCTCAAACTCTGAGAATCCATTTTAAATGTTTTCCAAACTAAACATGCACACCTGCAGCATGAACTCTTATCAGACGTTCTCATGCTTTCCTAGATCGGCCAGTTAGTCTTTAGGTCGGGATTAGCAGAGTTAGAGGCAACCTTAGCAATGACCGACACATTCCTCAGTCAGTGCCCTTACAGGACAGAGTAACAGAAGACATGGTGAAATGGTGTTCTCTTCATACATCTCCTAATAATACTCTGGTACATATTGTGACCCTTCCTCAAGTGCTGATCTGGATGAATGCGCTGTCTATACACATGTACTGAGTATATACACTTCCAGTCAAAAGTTTGGACACACCTTCTCATTTTGTGTTGTTTCTTTGTTTTAATTATTTTTCTACATTGTAGATTAATATTGAAAACAAAATGACGAAGGAACACATGGAATTATGCAGCAAACAAAAAAAGTTTCAAACATATTCAAACCAGAATGTTTTTTCTTGCCATAATCAAGAAATACTTAATCTACAACCACTTAATCAGAACAATAGGCAATGTTTTCAATATAATCTACAATGTAGCAAATAATTAAAACAAAGGAAATCATTGAATGAGAAGGTGTGTCCAAACTTTTGACTGGTAGTGTATATCCCTGTAACAATACATTCAACCAATTCAGTTAAATTCACAATACTGGGTTCAACTTTCTATATTCTCAATAAATAAAAAATAAATAGAAAAAGAGAATTGATGATGTTGAATGAACTTTGTAATTTGGGCAAAAGGCCACTCATCAAAAAGCGCCTGATTCCTGCCCTCATTTTCCTCTGATGTGTGAATATACAGGCTGTGGGAGATACAGAGAGAACTGAACTGATTCGATGTGGAGAAGGGGAAAGGCTATGTCTAACGTACTTCAGAGTGAGAAATGTACAGACACAGCTTGTGTTCAAGTAATGATCCTCCTACTGTCTGCACATGACATCCACGCGGAGCTGTCGGGGCAGAAAGAGATGAATGAAGTGAGTGTGACCTCTGCAATGCTTTAGACTAGCTTTGGACAGTTGTGACCGTCATAATACTGAAGATAGAAAGTGCTGAGGACATGTCCTCACCACCTTTTTTAAAAAGACCCTCTGCTTGTTTGAAATGTCCCATTATGTTCCCACCTTGTAGAGGAGGGGAAAAATGTTGCCTTTTTGAGGACTTTTAGGGCAAACCGAAAAATGTTTGTTGAAAATATTCTGAAAAATAGCTCCCTAATACTGTAATTTGGTAGCAGCACTATGCAAAGGTCATAGTCCTCATTAAACTGACTTATAGATCAGACTAATGGGTTGGCCAGCAGAGTCTGTAGGGCTTTAGCCTAATGCTAGTTAAGGTGAATTTACACGGCTGCATTAACACCAGTGGCTTTGTGGCTGCATAAATCACACTCTCATTTCAAATTCGAAATGTTAAGATAATTTCCAGACTTATTTTGAGAATTACCTTGAGAAACGATATTACTGACAGACTAATGTTGCCTGTTAAGGCATTTTGATAACTCGGTTCATACTTCATGGTGTATCATGGCTTATTGACAACTTAGTTAACTCGCTTCAGTCGGACAGGACAGCTAAAACTATTCAGATATGCTGCATTGTCCCGTAATGAGGCAGGTCAATATTGATGTGTTTCTTGAAGCAAAATCAGGGCAAGCAAATAATTCATGGTAAGATAATGAGGGGTTTGCGCTAAATTGTGTTGGGTGTTTTCCAGTGAGCAAACTGGCTAATTGTCTTTCCATCAGTGTCACGGTTTGGCCAGCGGCCGTTAAGGGCCGCTGCTTTTCTGTTTTTCTTTGCTGTTTCTTTTCTGGATTTTTGGGGGTTTTGTGGTTCAGGGTCTGTTTGTGTATGTGTCATGTTCCATGTGGTTTGTTTTAGTTCATGTGTCAGCCTTGTTCTCTGTTCCTGTGTTCACCCCGGTTCCCTGTGTTATCCCTGATGTTATGGTCTGCTTGTGAACGTTTCATGTGGCTTGTTTGAGTTCATGTGCTTCCCGTATCCCCTGCCCTGTTAATAGGTTCCACCTGTGTTTGGTTGAGCTCCTTATGTGTCTGTGCACTGATTCCTGCTTGGTTCTCCCTGTGTGTCACGTGTCTGTCTCCAGCTGTCCTGTG
>JBBPDB010000032.1:8627114-8646870 GCA_037974465.1 Brachypetersius altus | reverse complement strand
TATGTTCAATCTGTGAAGAGGGTGTTCAAGTAAGAATTTCATTGTGCTCTGTACACTGTACTTTGTACATATGACAAACTTCAACTTGAGACTGCCCCAAGCTCGTGAATGACTTTTCTCCATTTGCAAATGTTTAATAAAAAGCTGTTTTAGAGCGAAGGAAGACTCTGTCTTGTTGATTCCCTCACCGCCACGACACCTCCGAATGTCATGTTTACGCACAAAAAAATTCACTTTACTCACATACTATTGCTGAGGTTTCCCAGAATATAACCATATGCTTCACAGGTGAAGTGAGTGTTGGCAGTCAGTCGGTCACTCTGTTCAGCTTCACTTATTGTGTGGATCAAGTCCTGCAATTTAATGTTGAATATTTTTAGACCTTATACCAGGGGCGTCCAGCTCCGGTCCTGGAGGGCTGTGGTCCAGCAGGTTTTTGTGATTTCCCTTCTCAGAAACAGCTGGTTCACGTCACCAGTTAATTGTCAGGTTTAATGAGTGTGTTTGAGGAAGAGAACCATCAAACTGTGCAGGACACTGGACGGGCATTCAGGGGGGGTAAATTGAAGAGCGTGATAGTTATACAACTATGCTAGTTTAAGTGAAAATCTGGCTAGCAAAATGTGTCCCTACTCCAATTGATGACAGTGATCAAGAAAGTAGGAATCTCCGACAACACCACCTAGGGAGTTTCACCCCAGGAAATATTACTTTCACCAATCTAAAAGACACAGGTTCGTCTACTCACAGAAGAATAATGAGACGTGTTTCAAATCACAAAAAGAAACCTCACAATTTTATTATAATACCCATTACATCTGGGTTCAATTTATAAATAATATTTGCAATAAGTGGGGATGACCAGTAAAGAGCGGATGTGGTAAAGGTAACCAGCAGATAACAGTAAATCACACACGGCACTCACAGGGTTACGGAACAAGCTTTTATCTAGAACTACGTACAGAGTTAACAGCAAGAGGAATATATACAATATTTACAAACTGTACACAGGAACAGAGAGTAGTATGTTAGAAGTGTTACACATACAAGAACAGTAATACTCACATATGGTTCAGAGTGGGGACAGACAACACCAAAGAAATGTACATAACAAAACAACCCTACACCTACCTATACACAAACTACCTACAAAACAATTAGGGTCTGCCTGAACACCCACAAAGACCAAAGTGTTACCTTCTCTCCCTCCTTCTTAAACAGTACTGAATCCAAACAGTAAAACAGTCAAGCTTGAAACTAAGAGCAAGCGAGAGAGAAAGCTGTGTAGACAGAGCGGAGAACCTATCCTAACTTCCTTGCTTCTCTAATGATTCCTTCAAGAGTACTCAGGTGTGCTTCCAGTCTTCTAGTATTCCTCTTCTCTGGTGTGCTCAGGGTCTTTTCAAGTCCGGAAGGCGGGACATCCTGTGCGTGGCGTCCAATCCAAGCTCCCGGCTTGATTAATGAATCAGCTGCAGGACCTAAAACACACGAGAGACAGAACGAGGAAAGAAAAAAAACGTGCTCTGGCACGTAACTCTCCAAGACCATGAAACGTTCCTCCAGAACCATGGTGCAACACAACAACAGAAACAGAACAGAACACCACAAGACTACATGTGTGGGGAGGACAAAAAACTCAAGGTTCAAATAGAAAGTCTTCTTCTTTCTCTTTCGGCTTTTCTGAAAGAGGTGCAAGAACAAAACATAAGAGCAACAAAACATCAGAACAAAACAACATTTAGAGCAGTCAACAGCTTCAGTATGAATACAGTTCAATGACAGATATTGTATTCTAGCAACAGAGGGTTGAGTGTACAAAAATGCAGAATAGAGGTAGAAATGCAGTAAAGAAGTGGAAATACATACCTGGTGTCAGATCGGTGCCAGAAATAAGGAGTCTATGACAAACACATTATAAATCATGCTGGTAAAGTTGACTAAACTTTTCCAGAAACGTCACAGGTCTTTTAGGCATTCCTCACACAGATCATGACTGGATAAAAATGGTGAGTGTAGACTTAAGATTTGTGGGAAAAGCAGTGTGAAGCACTAAAAGGGATGATCAAGAGTAGTGACGATGCCGGTGGAAAGGGGGTTACCTGCTTTCTACAGAAGTGACAGGCATCCTCTTCTTCTCTCTAGAAATGATGCTTTAACTCACTGAGTATTTCTATATTAATACACACAGCTGTCACTAGAGCTAAAAGAAGCACTGACACTGCTAATCAGGCATTCATTAGTGTAACATTGTCTGTGTGATGCTGAATAAAATGTCACAGATTCTGTTGAACTACTTTCTCAAATGATCAGTTTTTGTTTTACCAATTTTCCTAATTCGTTTACGGACGTTGGTTTTCCCTGCTGAGTCTGAAGACGTGTTTGACTGTGTGCTATAGCAGAGATGAACCACCTGACTCACCCCTGACTGCACTCATATGTGTTTGGACTTGCAAGCCACTGAATGACAGAATGACTCATGAATCACTCGGAATGGGGTGAAGCTTCACCTCTCGGCTCTGAGCTGGCCGTTATACAGCACTGCGTTCACACACTCTCTCCTCTGATGGTTCAGTGAAAAATCGCTTCTTCTTCATTTTCCACTCACCTCAAAAGCAGTAGATTAGTCAGATGAAAACGGACAAAGCAGCAATATGTAAGAAACTCCATGGTACTTCCTACAGTTATTCAACATACTTTTGCCCATTTTGCCCATTGAAATTTGACACAAGTGTGTCATGATTTAGGCTGTAAGCTTCATGTTTCTGTTAGCTACATTAGGCTCATAGCTCTAGGGCAAAACTAAAGAGCAAATCTGCCCACCAAATATGCCACAGCTGATGTGTGGGAATAAAGAAAAATGATGTGTAAAAGTGTGCATTCAGTTTGTCGCCAAATTATTGCTTTAATTGCCTCTGCTTAAACCTGCCCTGAAATCTCCTAATCCTGCATCTCTGAGGTTTATCCTGGACCTCTAGCTCGTTCTGCAGCCTGTTTACTGTGTTTAGATTTTAGTGATTCTGCATGCAGAGCGGCTTGTGGCTTCAAGGTTGAAGTGACCGCAGACTGAGGGGTGAATGCCCCCCCCCAGTTACAGAATGTCAGTAGCAAAGCTGCAGACGATTACAGGCAAATTCCAGGCCTTCAGGTCTTCCAGACTTCTCAAGCCCTGCTAACAGCCCCGCTGCTGCTCCGCAAAGGCACTCTCAGCCTTCACCTGACCTCAGCCTGCAAGCTTTCTTCAGCTCTGCTTCTGAAAGGAGTTATTAGCCGACGGACAATTTGGGCAGTTTTCTAGCTCTTTCCTTAAGGGTTCCTTTGTGTTAATATCTGAGCCTGGTGAGGGCTGTGGAACATTGTTGTGAGCCGAGACAGAGTCAAAATCTAGGATGAATAGAAGTTGAATAAAAAAGAAAAAAAGCTTCAGTGATGTGCAAATCAAACAAAACTTTTATCCAAAGTAACTTGCAGTATGAGGAAACATTCAACCCATTTGGCCAGATACAGAACCAGGGGTTAGATTCATGGGAGGGTGAAATTATTCTTTCAATAAATCCTAGGGTTCAAAGGATAGGAATTCCACGCCTACGTGGAAACTGCAGATATTTTCCATATTTTTTTTTTTGCTTTTGTGGTGTCCTCACCTCGTCCACCACGCTCCCTCATCCCCGTGTTGTTTATGTTTGGTCACTCAGATGGGAGATTTGAAAGTAGTCAATTTCAGAATGTTATTTATTTGTCCTTGCTGCTGATTGGCTGCTGCCCTGTGATGCTGTAGTCTAGAATATCTGCCTGTATTTTTATTACTGTAAATTAAATGAATGTATTACTGTATTTACCCTGCTTATACCAAAGAGAGCGACAGCGCATAACAAAGAAAACGGAAGTGCATTAATTACAGTACAGTCTATAATGGGTAATATCGGTATTTACATTCTAGCACTGCGACAGCAGTTCAGTGTACACTGTACAGTGCAGATATGGGACTATCTTTACATTTTCTTTAAGGGTAAAGTATTAAGCAGATTTAAAAAATGAAATTTACACTATTCAAATAGGCTTTTTTTTTTTTTTACCACATCACAACTTTACCACATCACAACTGTGGTTTTTCTATATGCAAGTGCTCTTGGAACAACAAGATTCTGGCAAAACCAAAAGATTATTCAAAAATAAATAATGTACTACAATCATCTAATTATCTGATTTTTTAATAAAGTTATCTGCCTCAAGATGTGTCTGTCACTATTAAAACACACTTTTAAAGTGTTATGACTATTATCTTTATTATAATTCATGCAGTCTTTTTATTACCCACTGCTCTGTTCATCACTCTGCTAGAGACTTGATATGACAGCCAAAATAAACACCTTGTAGTAGCTGATGCTGTTGATACTAATAATTTTAATAATTATTATTTTTCTTAAATTATGTTAATCTTATTTACATTTACAGCGTTTGGCAGACGCTCGTATCCTGAGCAACGTACATGAGTGCTTTGTAGTCGATGAGAAAACACGTCCCTTATAATTAAGAAAACTTATTATTAAGAGCTGCTAATAGACTGAGATTCTTCGAGAGATCAGTCACTATCAGATCACACACATAGAAGAACCAGTGTTTTAAGTCATTTTTTTGTCAGTTATGTAAGTTTATGACATGCTTAGTAAAGTGCTCAGTAAAGAGGTGGGTCTTCAGTCTCAGACAGACAGTGAGGGTCTCAGTGATTCTAACAGTCATGGGCAGTTCATTCCACCACTTCAGTGCCAAAGCTGGAAATAGTCTTGATGTAGCTCTTTGACCTTTGAGAATAAGTGGATCAAGTCGAGCTGTACTTGCTCCTTTAAGAGCTGAGACCTGTGGTCTGATAGGTGCTGACAGGTAAGATGGAGCTGGACCATTTTTTGGCTTTGTAGGTGAGTGTTAGAGTTTAAAATTTATTACGAACAGCAATAGGAAGCCAGTCAGTGGTTCGCAGTGGTGGGAGAATTTTAGTTTCTTAAAGACCAGAGATGCTGCTGCATTCTAAGCCATCTGTACAGGTCTTCTGGTCTTCAGAGGGAGACCAGCCAAGAGTGAGTTACACTAGTCCAGTTATGAGTGGCATCAGTGATGAGTAGGGCTGCAACTATCAAATATATCTGGAATCGAGCATTCTGTTGATTTTCTCATCATAATTGAGTAGTCGGAAAATCATACTTTTTTAAACAACTATATCAATAGTGTGTTATGCAACATGAAAGGCCTCCGTGGGGCAAGCAGTTAGCCGTACCAAGCTCCACAGGCCGATAGGTCTCCGTGAGACCTTTCCAACGAGCCCTGGAGGGGGGAAAAAGTGGCATGCGCCTTAATTGTGCTGCGAAGTTCAGATCTGGCTGTCACAATCATTTTGCCCTGTAGCTCAGCCGGGGAAACACCTACCACTGCAAAATTTTACAGGAACCTTCAGGTCCCCAAGACCTATCTAACATGACTAGTCCCGAAGCTCCCCTCCGTGGAGAACCGGCATGATGGTCCTTGAACTTTCCGAGCACCATCGCTCCATGGGGCAAGCACACTGGTGCTTCGAACTCTACAAGCTGATAGGTTCTCTTGCTATTTATCATGCCTTGTCACTATCGACACAAATAATTACAAATACTATATGTTCTAACAAGCGCTAGTGTTCATGTCAGTTAGCTATCGTTTATACACACTGAGATCTTTTCTGGCAGCAAAATGCCGTCTTGAATCTTTGAACTGGCGCCAGTTACAATGGTCCGTGTAAAACAATGATACTGCACAGTAGTCTACAAAACGGGAGTGATACGATAGCAGAGACTTTGGTGACATAAATTAAACGAAGCCTTTAGGCAAAGAATATGCCAACAGTGTTGACCAGTTCAGGTCTTGGGGCTGCATGCCCTGTGATATACAGGAGCTCTGTTTTTTTTAGATTCAGGTGATGCTCTGTCATTCAAGAGGAAAAGTCACTCAGACATGTAGAGATCCAGGTGGAGATCTGAGAGTCAGCAGGGAGAAAGAGAGGAGGATTTGAGTGCTGTCATCAGAACAGTGGTAGGAGAAACCATGTGAAGATATAATATCACAAAAAGAGTGAGTGTGTAAGTAAAAGAGAAGGGGGCTAAGTGCTGAGCCTTGGGGAATACCAGTGGTTAATCTTTGTAGGACAGATATAGAGCCTTTACATGACACTTGGTAACTGCAACACTTAAGGTTGGACACAGTCCATTGCCATGCAGAATTTGTGATTCTGAGTTTGGTGAGTGAATCCAGCAAACATTCTTATCTAAAGAAACCCATATCAGTATGTAGATAGATATAACAATTCCTAAAATAGGACAGTGATCTGGGCTGGACTGATCAGGTTTCATCATTACCTAATTAAGAACCTGAAATGAGTCTAGAAATATCATGTAGCTACAAGCTGTACAATAAAAAGAACACGCCCCAACTGTGATTTCACACATCACTCAGTATTTGAAAATACTGAAGAGAAATGTCAATGGGAAAAGGTCAAAACAATAAAAAACCCTTTACATACAAGTAAGAGGTCCCTGCAAGTTCATCTATGTTGTTTTGACATTCAAAGTGAAATTGAGCACATCCTCAGTATTGCCGTAGCATATCTAAGATAAACCTGAAGTGGAGGTAAACAGATTTATCTGATTTCTGTCAGATGAACTTGAACATTTAGTAAAACAATCAAATCAGCTATAGACCCACATAAATCCTGTAATCCTGCAATGTCTGAAATAGCTCTTAGGTCTGAACACATTTGAACCAAGAGTGTATGAAACACTATTTGAAAGAACTAAGTGATGCTCTATGATAAGTACGAAATACGTTTTTCTGTCTAAATCGGCACTGAAGCAAGAAAGCAAATTTCAACCATGAGTGATGACACAGTTCTACACATTCTTCGGCATGCATGAGCTAAAAAGTCCTAATTTCAATATTTCACTGTTACTTCTATCTCTAACACCACCACCATGTTAGTCAATGCCCTTGTCACATCCCACCTTGATTACTGTAATGCATTGCTTTCCGGTCTACCACATGAATCCCTCCATAAACTTCAACTGGTTCAGAACTCAGCTGCCCATATCATTTCCAGAACTCCATGCACACATCACCCCTGTCCTCAACTCCATTGGCTCCCTATCCATTTATGCATAGAGTATAAAATCCTACTTTTAACATTTAAAGCCCTCAATAATCTAGCTCCATATGATCTCACTAATCTCCTTGATGTATTCACATCTTTGCACACTATCCGTTCCTCCGCTGGTTCTCTCCTCTTCACACCTCGCGCCTGAATGTCCACCATGGGACTCAGATCATTTAGCTGCACTGCTCCCCGACTTTGGAATGCACTCCCACTCGCGCTTTGACTCTGACTTCCTTGCGCATGTTTAGATCACTTCTCAAAACTCATCTGTTCAGATTAGCCTACCCCACATGACTTTCTCATTCAAATGTCATTAGTATGTACATTTGTATGAATGGTTTTTTTTTCTGTAACCTTGAGAGCTGTGAAAGGCAAAGGCAAATAAAATATATTATAATTATTGTTATTAGTATTATTGCTGTTAATAAAGTATGCATTGTATTGATATATTATGTTTCCTTATTCTGATAACAAATAAAATGTATAGATATTTAGAACTTCCTAATAATTTTTTAAGTGCATAAAAATGGACAGAACAGGTCATTTTATACATTCATTAGCTACCGGACTGCTGAACACTGACATGCATTCCGTGTTGGAACAAAACCGCCCTCCAAAGTAGTAACTTTGAAAGAACTTCTTTAACTTCCAATGTGTGTTCGTTTAACAAGTTGTATTTCTAAGTCATTTTGAACATTTCTATTGGTAAAGTTTCCACAATATTATGGGCATCTTCATGGTGTCTTGGTGTTGAGTACAATCATTTAGTTCTAAAAGACTTGATGAAGCACCATATAGACCATAAGAACATCGGAGAAGGCGTTTGTGGTGTTTCTGCCGCTCATGTCTGGGTCTATGGTGTGTCTGAATTGCTGCACGCTGAACTAGTGAACTACGACTAACCGCTGTAACATCCACTGCACACGCATGACTGAATAAGGCGTGTCCCCGAGTTGTGATGTAAAGATGTAATGACACTTTTGGGTTATTGTTTAGAGAACTTTTCTCTGCCAGGTAGAACCATCTCTACACAGTTCTGCTCAGAACGTCAGCGAGAGGGTTCCACGGATGCCAGCCGGGCAGCAAGGGGGCTCAAGAGAGCATTTTCTTCTGAAAGTGTGGATTGTTTATTCATCACTTTGGGTTTAGCTGAAAACCTGGTATCCTGGGCTTACCCGAGATCAAACGCCTTTAAGAGTAAAATCATTTTGTATATAGAAGATTGCATCTTCTGAGACCCTCTCACTGTAGCTGTGATCTTATGTAAATTGATGAGAATGGGTAAATCTGCATGCAATTTCAAAGCTGTCATCATTCCTCCTAATCAGATCAACTGTAATCACACGTGTGCGAGTGTGTGTGTGTGCACGTGCACGTGTAAAGCGTGAGAGGGCACTAAATCACCCCCACTGCCCGTTACAATCAGATTTATTCTGTGGATCTATTTAATCAGTGTCCCAGAGGTGGAGGTACAGATGTTTAATTCTTTTTTTTTGTTTGTTTTTTTTACTAGGACTCACCTTGAAATTTAAGCTTTTTGAGCTCATTGTTTTGCCTTGAAAAAGTTTTCATTGTGGAAAAAATGTGAAATATTTTCTTCAAAACTGTGACATCCCCGTCAGGGGCTGCTAGAGGCCACTGTGGTTTAAGTGAAAAGACTTTTATGCTGAAACTGGGAATATTGCTTTGTTATGTTCACCAGCTATTTTGTGTTTAGTCAATTAAGTATTAAGAGCGTCCTTTGTTTGTTTTAGTATTTAAGTTCCACAGTTTTAGTGTATAGTTGTCTGTCGACCCTCACTTTACCCCTTGTTTGTGTTTGTTTGTGTTCCTATTTTTTGGCCATCGTGCCACGTTTATTTGTAAGTTGGAAATAAATAAAGAAAAGAAAGCATGGAAGTCTGCACATGTGCCTCCTGCCTGGATGAGCAAAGCCATAGTGTGAGCTTTTTTTTGCCTGGAAAACACTTTCAGGCTTACTGCTTTGAGCACTGAATCAAGTGTGTGCTATTTTCGGTTTATGAGTTCTGCATTTTTGGCCGAATGATGTTGACCGTAATTAAAGCGTGCAGCTCTTGAGACTTGAAAACTGTACTCATGCAGTTTGCAGTTTTGATATAAAAATGACAGGCCATTCGTCCCTCTTTTAAAACATATCTACTTTGTAATGACTGGATTTTTTTTTAAGTTCAGAGCTTATTGTTATTTACTAATTTTAATGCTTGGATCTCCGAGCTGAAGCAGAGCCTCAAACTCAACAATGCTCACATGCACACTCTGTGCTGCTCTTTGGGACGTTTTAAGGCAGAATGGGCTGTCACCCAGTGACTGCATCTTTGAGATACACTTTACTGTAAGTACTAGTGTTGTCACGGTACCAAAATTTCAGTATTCGGTACCAAAACCAGTGAAAATCCACGGTTCTTGGTACCAATTTCAATACCAAAGCAAAACACAAAACATGTATTGAACAACAAGCTATTTTTATTAATAACAAACAATAATTAAACAAACATGACTTCTTATTTATAAACTTAAACATTTGTATAGTGTTTTCAAAAGACCCGGTACTTAATGTTAATGGTCTTAATGTTCACTCACTAACTTGATGTTAGATAACATATGAAGTCATATAAATGAATGGCATCTTATTGTAAAGCCTTACCAAACTATACAGGACTGTATTAGACTGGACTTTTATTTAATCAAACTGTGCAAACCATATTTCATAACCTAGAACTGCGTTTCTGATGGACCGATTTTAAAGATACAAACATTAACCATACATTTGTTCTCCAACACACATATTTTGGCTACACAGGTCTTTTAAAAGCCTCTGGTGTGTATAAATAGTACTGTATTATGTCCTGTTTTAAACGCTGTAGGAGCATTAAATAGTTAATAAAGAAACTGTATTCTGATACTCGCGTTATCATTAGCCGCACTTATGCTAACGATTAACTAAGCAAATGGCAATGTTTATATCAATCTGATATTCAAATTAATAAAGGGTATATTTTTTATAACAATATAAAATATATTGTTATAAAAAATATAATATATTTTTTATTATAAAATATAATATACAATATACATAAAATAAAATTAAAACTTGCCTGCTTGAATTCTTTCATTAAACCTGGGTGAGGGTCTTTGAGGTGTTTTAAAGGTTCGATGTATTTCCTCCTTTTGACATAAAACTTCAATGACACGCTTGCAAATGGGTTTCTGGTGATCAATGATGTTGCCCTTGTCATCAGCCGCAAAAACAAAATAATTCCACACGCGGCTCTTTCCTCTTTTCTTGTCAACGAGAGGATTCAGAGCTGCCTCATCAGCAGCAGCAGGTCTTTTTACAACACTAGTAAGTATTCTCCTTCCCTTCCCTTCAATGTTGAGATAAACACCATCAGACTTGCTGTCATGGTTTTAGTACAAATAGATTTGTAAAAATTGAGTCTGGGAGTACCTTCATTAAAGGTTACATTATAAAATATTTGAAAAATTCATAAATAAAACATTGCTTTCTGCTGCTGTTTTCTCTGCACACTTGTGTGACACTCACTCACATGTTACGCGTGTGTCAACCCACTGCTGTATGTGCAATGAATCAAACGCACCACTGTATTTTTAGATCAAGAATCAGATTTCCGTGAACTAAATGTTCATGGAAACAAATACAGTAAATTCTGCTTATTGTTGTCATAACAATTTTTGATATTTATTTTGAAAAGGCTGAAGTTCCCAAATGTGCAAATGTGATATAAAATGCCATATTGCAAAATGCATTAATACAAAATGTACTTCAAACCTGATATCCTGATTATCTTGACATATAAAAACGGTGCTTGAATCAAGCCCAATTATCTGCTATTAGGATAAGACCATTACTCTAGATGAAATGACTAAAAATATAATGAATTTGATTAATAACCATAGTCATATTTTGAATGAAAAATAGTAGATATGTTGACTAGATCTAAGAGGATTTTACTAGCCAAGGTTTTTCTTACACAAATGCAGCCTGTAAGAAATGCACGTCAAAAATAAGCAGCTACATCTTTCTGAAATTCTAGTCTTCTGCTCACAAAATTGAGACATTTTCCCTTTTCCCATCCCCAAACCCACATAGAGAGCACTTCATATTAATCTGGCCAATGAGGCTCATACATATTCATGACGCACATGCAAATCAGTGCTCCCTTTGCGTTTCCTGCGTGTCATTTTCGGGCCTTTTGTGACAGGGCTGCACGTGCGCTGCGGAAAGAAGCGCGCCATCATCCTCAATAGCCACTCACGCCTCCCTATCTGGACACCATGAAAAGCGCATCGTCAGAGCGGCGAGAGATAAACCTCCGGCAGCCACAGGCCCCTTCATCTTCGGCCCTCATTCACACTGATTTTGTTACGTCCTGCATGAATAAGGATGTATGAAGTGGCTGAACGTATATCAACAGCTGTTCAGCAGAAGTGCAAGGCAGCCAGGCGCTACTGTGGTTCAGGCTCACCAGGCAGATGGGTTTGTTGCTGCGTTTGCTTTTTTTTTCCTCCAAAGGTTTCATAATGAGACGGCAGCAGCGAGCGGGAGCGGAAGTGTCGCTGAAGACAAAAGGACTCTAAAGTGATAGGATGAGTCACTACATATGCTAAATAATCTGGACCACTTAGTGATTGTATGGATTGTTTTGGTGTTTCTTTGTGTTCTTATTTTGCCTGGAGACGTAAGCCTAGATCAGCTTGGAGAACAGCTTCCAGGAATGTTGTCTTGCGTAATGCATTTAGAAACAGAGAATGTACACGTGAAATAACTTAATGATGCAACGAAACGCAAAGTGTCTGGGATGGCATGACTGGACGTCACAGTTTGGACACATAAATGGTTTCATATCTCACCACTAGACCTCATCTTTTTCCCAGAGCACATACTGAATATTCACAAGGATTTCCATATTTAGGAGCTTTTAGAATATTCCACAGGAGTGGCACAGGCCGAGGTGCTTCTTGAATATTCAGGACCACAGTATGTCCTGCTGTGTTGTATATTACATAAGCTGTGCCTGATGCATCTTTCTCCCTCACTCACTCTTCACCTCTCACTCCCTGTCTCCTCGCTCTCCCTCTCTCCAAATAGTTCAAACAAGCTTACTTGAGAATGGGGTCTCGCTTTTATTCTTCATCCGTATCTCGGCTTTTCAAAGCCTCAGAGACGTGTGTGTTGGTCAAAATGGACTTTTCTTGTTCAGATTGTGCGTAATGATAAAAAAAGACACCTGGCCTGGCTGTGAATTCTTTTAGTGATGTAACAGGCACTGAATCGTGGGTGAGTGAGCGAGCAAATGTATCACCGGACACCACAAAAGAGCCAACACCTGAGAGAGACGAACCGAGGGGGACGGACCCCTCTGTATCCCGACCCCCTTTCGGCTGATGTTTGCGTAATCTGCAGCGGGTGTCATACATAAAACATGACAATGAGCCCAACATGTACGCCGGGTAAACTACTACATATGCATGTACACAAATTGTTTGTTCTGTTGCAAAATAAAGAAAGAAAGAAGCCTTGATGCGTCTGCCTGATGAAGGAATGGCCTATTTAAGCAGTCTTTGTAGTTCAGAAAGCAGGCTCGGGCTGCGTTGTCGACTGTTTTGCACTGGATTCTGAACCCACCTGCTAGAATATTGAATTATATCTTATGTGTCTCTTGCTGTGCACACAAAAGGGCTATTATTCAATTATTGAATTGCAAGAGTGATGTCCATCTAAACCCAATTGCTTATCACAATCGCTTCCAATTGCGCAGCCATAATGGCATGTCTAGTTTCTGATTGTTGCTGCTTGTGAATGGCCATAGCTCCATTAAATGCTCTTTTTATACTTGCTGTCAGTTCAGATGCTATAGGGCTGCTGGCTGTCTGGCCACTGTCTGCAGCTGCAATTTCCTAGACCTGTTTGGATAGTTGCAGCCGAGGCTTCACAAAGTAAGTCCGTCTCTGGAAGCGTTCAGTAATTCGTCATTCCTGTAGGCAGTTTAAAGGCAAATATTTGTCATCTGTTGCACAATGATCTAATTTCTCATAAATAGTTGTGACAGGTGTCGCAGCATATTTATGATGCAATTATGAGGGCTCTGTGACAGAGCATTGTCTCTGATAAAATGTGAGTAGAACGTTCTCTCTGAGTGATTGCTCCAGCTAGGATTATTTCTTGTCTAAAGCACAGCAGGTTGAGCATAATGTCTATAAGCGCAGCTAACAAACTAGTGGCAACAGTGATATGTTCTATGGTCAGGCAAGACCATAGAATGCACATTCATTAATGCAGTAATTGTAGCAGATAGTTTCTTTTGGACCAGCTTCCAACCAGTTCATAACAAAGTTAGAATATGCATCAACATGTGCCCCCTCAAAATAGCCTGTATTGAAGAAAAAGCCCACCATTTGCAGCAGAGCTTTATTGAAGTTTTGGTCTGAACCTGAATATAGTCAAAACTGAACAAGCCTGAAACACACCGTCGAATTCTGAGTCCAAAACTGACCAGAGCTGAAGAAAATTCACCCAAAGCTCTGAATTAAACAGGATGCCTGCGGAGACAACAGCAGCCTTCATTAGCTGGTGGGGAAAAAATGCTATAATAAAATAATCAGCTGTCCAAACTTAAGTGAGCTGTCTGGTCCTGTCAGGTGCTGAACAAATATTTCAAGCTGTCAGCTGTTTAAACTAAATGAGGTATTTGCACCAGCCTGTTATATGCAAATATAACATGCTCCACCTTCTAAATGCACCTGCATTCTGCTCACACAGAAACTTGCAGGCACCCCAGAGGATCGTCACAGAGGGTTGTCACGTGTGTTTAGAACACATACACGTACCATTAGAGACTGTAGACTCAATCTTGTTGCATGGTTTTTGTCTTAGATACCTTGAATTACAAAATTCCAGACTACAAACTGGATTCAAGGTCTGGAATTGACGCCCTCTGCTATAGAACTTTACCAAGGATATTTTTGGGTGGTGGACCACCCCTGACCCAGCAGCGACATTGATGTATGTGAAAACCCAGCAGCAATGTATCCGAGCTACACACACTATAATGAAGAAGTTGGCAATTTAACAATTCTCTAGCATTATTGTAACATAATTTATAACACAACATGGTCTTCTTAGCTTACAATGGATATCATCAGCACTTGAGTAACACAGACATAATCAGTGCTGTTTAATTGGCTGTAGTATAACATACAAATGTGATATGATGCGTTTTTTGCAGTTTTGCAATATTATGTGTCAATATATTGTGATATGTATGGTTTATTTGATAATGACTTTAAAATGGGGATGTTTTTCCATATTACTCACTCCTACTACTGCTTCACTGTCACTATTTTGCTGAAAGTGGTCAACAGTGCAGTACAAAGTACACAGTTGTGGAAATCCATATCTGATGCATTTAATGTGAACACACTTTCCGCTACATCCTTCACTGTCTGTCTGTCTGTTAGTTTGTCAATATTTCCATCGGACACAATAACATGTAGTTTGTGCTTATTTCCTCCCTTATTAGCTCTCCAGCTGATATTCGGGAGTCTAAATAATTTGGATTTATAAAGGAAATTGTGTATGGGAGGAGGACCAAGACTGAAGTTGTTCCTTCTTCTAATATAACATCTTATACATTCCCTCTTCCTTACATTTCCTGCAGTTTAGTTTTCACACCCCACCACCATCCTTGTTCCTCAGTCCTCTCTCAGCTCTGTCTCTGTTCATAGAAAAGGAGGTCTAGTCTTCTGTCTCATACACAGGCTGTCCAGAACTCCCCTTCTGCGGGTGTCGAGTCTCTTCTTATATATTAGTCATGTCATGAAGTCATGGTATGAACTCAAAAAATGAGCATTGTGCTCATTTTTGGCCAGAGAAGATGTGCTTTTTCCATTATATTGAACAGGCGGGTCGTTTGCTTGCATCTCAGCACCAACGTACTCTCCACTTCTTATAACCACGATGCAAATCTCGTTTCTAGTTCATGATTCAATCCTTCGTCTCGGTCAGAAGCTGCAGGGTTTCGTGTAATCATGTTTCCCTGATTACAGGATGCCTGTTGTTATTGATTATGATCATTAAGCTTCTCTGAAGACCTGTAATAGCATATCTGTTCTCATGCTGCGTGCCCTGATAGCATCTCTTCCTTAATTTACTCACCTTACTCAAGGTTCTCAAACAGAATGAAAGATAGCATGTATCGTTTGCACGGTCTCCAGGGATTGAATTGTTAGCGGCAGTGTTTGGTAGAAATACTGTAGAAAGTGGAGTGCAGTCTCTGGCCTCTCGCCTGTCCCTCTGATCAAGTCGTTTGTCACTGCCTTGTCACTGCGTGAGAGTGACTCCTCTGGGGACTCTGTAAAGCTCGCCCGCAGCCGAGACCAGATGAGATGGCCCTGACTATGAAGCTCTGTCTCATCCTGTGCAGTTCAGCTCTACTAGACTCTATTTCAAAACTCATTTTGGGCTGATAAGTATGACTTGTGCAGCAGATTGCTTGCATTTGGAGGGCTCAAGGAAGAGTGAGAGAGTCTTATGGATTAAATTATATCAGCACTGCTAAATGTGTGGTTTAGAGCTGCCTGTTGTCTCAGTGCTTCTCAGATTACAGCCGGATCTTAAATCCAAGTTTTTTTTAAGCCTATAAGTGAAGAATGTATGATGACAAATACAAAGTTCAGGAACTACATATTTGGTCAAACTTGACTTTAGACTACAAATGGGGACATCTCCTTTGTCGTGTGAGAAAATATCCTGGTTTAAAGTTATTCCGTTTCAGAGAAATGATGGTGCCAAAATTGCAGTAACTACAAAATCCATACTAAAGCTAAAACTTTAAAGCCATTTTTCTCAGTTTCAGCTTTGGCATAGTTGCTGCACTTTGGCTTTGTAGGGCAGTATTAAATACTAAACATTGTTTGAATTGTTTCTGAAATCTGTGCTTTCTTTGTATTCAGGTACCACACGACAACCAAAGGAGGGAGAGGTCCCGGGCGTGGACTACAACTTTGTGAGTGTTGACCGGTTTATGGAATTGGAGAAAAGTGGGGCCTTACTAGAGAGTGGAACATATGAAGGTGAGTAGATTTAGTTTTTGGGTTTTTTGGGGGTGGGGGTGGTGGATTTGTACTTTGACTCTACAGTCATAAAATAAGCAATTTCCTCCAGGATCAATACAGATTCTAAATCTGATTCTAATTGTCAAGTCTTTTAAGATGATGCAAACACACTTAAGTCAATACTTTTATTTTGCTTGTTCCAGCAGCAAATGTAGGTTTGAAGTGTTAGATGTTCATTGCAGACACAGACATGATGCAAACTGCACTCTAAAATCACCACTGCTCTCAGAATCCCACTTATGGAGACTTTAGACTGAGTCTGACTACCTGTGCTTCTTTTTATCACTGTAAGAGCTTGCAGCAAGAAGATGTCCTTTATGTACACCAGTGAACTTTTAGAGCCAGACAGAACTAGAAGACATTCACGTTAGACTGTTTCAATAAGCAAATTCTGAATGTTTTATGTACCAAGGTGTATGTATCAAGTATATGAGATATCCTCAGGCATTCTCCAAGTTACATCAGTCACAGGGGTTCTTGAAACGCACGCTGTCTTGTACAAACCTGTATGTCAATTTCTTTTCTCCCAACCTGCTTGTTCACTACTGTATTATTATCGCTAGTGAAATTTGGCTGACTACTTATGCAACTACTCACAGAAAATATTTGAAGAAGTTACTTTTAATGTATAAACACAGTCCTTGTGGTAAATCTCAAGACATATCTGTCTGAAAGTTGTGAAAAAAGCAGATGATGTTGCTATGGGAATATGAGAAAGTAGCAAAAAAATAAATCCTGCATGAGTATGTTTAATTTCTGTTCTGTCCCCTAAAAAAGGCTTACATATGTGTCTGGTTCATAGTCTTGAGGAGGTGATGATAATAATGATGCTTGAGATGCGCTTTGTCACTGCACTGAAGAAATTTTCTTCTTCACAACGCTGTGTAAGATCATTACCATTGCTGATAATTATGCATCACTGGTGGTGGTCGCTGCAAATCTACTTCCAATGTGTTATTCTCATCTTCTGATATAAACAACATCTGTTCACCTGTTAGATCTACCCAAACTACAAGCACACACTGTTAATGTGCTCAGACACGGTTGCCTTTACCGGCAGGTACCCATTTCTCTTTGACATTGAGGGAGCGTATTCAGAGCGGGTGCAGCCTGGGCCCGAGGGAGCAAACTGTCAGGTGTGTGGACTAGTTTCAGAAGCAGATGCAGGTTTCTTTTGGGCCATTAGGAGGGGAGGAGGGGAAGACTTTACCCTGATTCTCTCTCCCGTGGAACTGGCAGCCACTGCATTGTAAGGCTGTGTGTGCCAAGCACTTTGAGAGGCAGTGTGTGGGAGATGGGGGGTCGACTGGGCCCTTGGCCATAACCGCTCTTTTGGAAATCTACTTCTTTCATTCTGATGACGCATGGTTTTTTTTAATAGCTCTCAGTATTAATATGTATTGTACTCGAAGAGTGCAGAAGATCACTCATATCATTTACCAGCTTAGTCTGATTTAGTCCCCCGAGGTACGGATGATGTAAATGTGCCCAAAAAGCACAACATGGTTCTTAAGGTATTGAACTGAGTTTACAGACACACTGCATTCACCTCCCCAGAGGACAAGTGCAGATTTGTCCCTGTTCATAGCTTAACTATTTTAAACAGAAACTTAAAACAAGGCCTCATGTCAAGATAGAGAGTGGTAAGTCAGTGCAACTTAAAAATGTTTCAAAAGACTATGGTACAATTAGGTTGCATATCTAAATAAGATACTCAGATTTTCAAAGGCAAATAAATCAGATACCTATGCACTCACAATGCGCAATATCTTTACATTCTATTAGAAAATTCTAATAGACTGTGCATTTCCTTTACAAACCCATTCAGAGAACATCCACAGTGCGGTCCATCTTCTCCTTTGCAGTTGGGGTTACGGTATAGTGAGAGCTGTACGCAGGCCCACTCCTCTTACTGTAATACTGGACCACAGTATGTAATTAAAATCAGTTTTTTTCTCACATCTCTGGACTTCTCCAGCCCTCAGCTGGCTCCCTGCAGACCTGCAGATGAATTCAAAAGCCTCTGACACACACACACACACACACACACACACGCACACCCACGCTTTCAGTTTTTAATCATTAAACAGATTCCCCCCGATACACATGATTTCTTTTCAATCTTGAATGAAAGGTTTGAGGGCCTTGAGAGAGAGAGGTCGCCTTTAATACCAAACATCACACACACAAGGATAAAAAGGAACTGGGCAAAAGTTATTGAAAACAGGATTGAAAAGTTGCTCTAAGAAGTCATGACAATCTTCAGGGTGCATACTGAGTAGCTCCCAAAGTGACACAACTGTTTGCAAAATGTGGTTCAGTAATATATGAGTGAATAATACTGTCAGGATCAGGGTTTGTGTATCAATGTAGATGCAGCTCAAAGTGTGCTTTGTTGCAATATGCACTGACGATGTGCAATATCTTTACATTGTTTATTAACGCTCTTTTCAGAGCTGCAAACTGCATGCAGGACCACCTACTTTCTGCAAACCACTAAAAATAATGGAGCCGTCAACAAGCTCAAGACAGTTCTTTTGTACCAAAATATTATACAGAGGAACAGTTTTAAACTAAAACAATCAGGTGTGCGCATAATGGCAGCACCAAGACATGGTTTTGCTACGTCTTCAGTAAAAATTGCGAAACACATCCACTACAGAGAACACACTAAATATGGACATTTCAGCACATTTTAGTGCACAGTCTCTATCCCATTTGCTGAGTTTATTCTAAAAAATAAAATGTTAAATGTGCCAAAGCTTTTTGGACAGGTCACATTTAATTGTGCTTATTTCAATTTTTTAGTATGGCCCATGGACTGTGTGTTTAGACTCGTTCCAGGTTTGTACATGATGCAGATGGTAAATGTGTCCAATTAAAACCTGGAAATAGCACAAAAGCACAAAGTGCATTGAGCCCTCAGTCTGAATGTCCTCAGTCTGAATATCTGTTTGCTGTTTTTGCATGCACAGTGTGTAACGGGTGTCTGAAACCCTGTGAGATTATGTAAATTAGTGTGCTTGCTCTCCCTTGGTTCTAGATAACTTCTATGGCACACCCAAGCCCCCGGCAGAACCCACGCCCATGCTGTTTAATGTGACTGACCAGCTGCTGCCGGGTGCCCGCCCCAGTGCCGAGGGGAAGAGGAAAAGGAACAAGTCGGTCAGCAACATGGAAAAGGACAGTATTGAGCCGCCCGAGGAGGATCAGGAAGAGAGCCCTGTTGTTAATGGCAATGGCATCGCCATCACACCAGGTTAGTACCAACAACTTAAAAAACAGTATGTATCAGTGCATGTCTACATTATCACTTCTTATTCTCTACTAGACTTGTTTATGGGATGAAGTGTGAAGTAGTGCTGCCACTAACGACTAATTTTCTAACGATTAATCTTTCGACTAATTTTTCGATTAGTCGATTAATCT
>JBBPDB010000032.1:8602472-8618925 GCA_037974465.1 Brachypetersius altus | reverse complement strand
CACACACACACACACACACACACACACACACACACACACACACACACACACACACACACACACACACACACAAAGGGAAACGTGGTCTCTTATTTTTTTCCATTGCCGTATTTTATCCGTTTGACGGAGCTGAAATGTGACCCCTATGAGGCTTTGGATTTCACACTTGACCATAATTCTGCATACACACCCACATTTACTGCACCATTTCTCATGGTTGTCTCCACATGTTATGAGATCCTGTGATGTAGACTTATTAGACTACAATATGTAAGACATATAAAATCCTTATGTACACCAAAACATGTCATAAACTGAGACTTTATCCACATGACTCATTTCAATGTCGAATATATCACAGTTAAGACTAAGCAAACTTGAACTGAAATGCAACAGTGCTTTGTTCCAGACCAGTGGAACTAAACAATATATGGCCCGAGGGTAAGAAGGTGGTGGCTCTGACACTTGATTTACTTGGAAGCTGAAGAAATGGGTGAGGTGTTTTTGTTTTTCTGCACAGATCACTGTGAAAGGACTACAAATGGCGCAATAACACATTGTTTTACAATGCTCATATGTAAATATTTGATGTCTGTAACAATGTGGGTAACAAACTTTCAAATGAGCTGTTTTTAGTGAAGCACTGAACTTAAGATCATGCTCAACCTACTCAAACACTCTGCTACCCCACAGGGAAAAATACACAGATATCCCACAGTGTGAGTGTGTACTGGTTCAGACTAGCTTTGTTACAGGACTGGATCGTTCGTTCGTCCCTGCTGATGTTGGCCCGATACTACACAAAGCCATCAGCAGTCCAGACCAGCAGTAACCATTTGTTTTAGATACTAGCTTTAACTCTTAGAACCCTCTCCCCCTTTCTGGGGGTTTTCTCCACCCACTTGTGGGCAGAGACTATCCTGAAAGTTCTCCTGGGTTCAAAGTTATTGTGTTTTAATCTATTTGTTTCTAAAACCTAAAGTAACTTTGGCATTTTTTTTTACTTAATGAGCCCAATGGCAGTTATCATTATGATTACTATTATTACTTGTTTTTGAAATTACAATAACTGTGATTCTTCATGACATAAGAACACCAAACAAAGCTTGGTATGATGTATGACACCTCGAACATCAACACATAATGGGAGGATCGTCCATGTAAGGAGTTTGTTCATATGATGACAGTTTACCATTTGTTGCGCTGCTGCTCATAAAATAATAACAAAAAGTACTATTGAACCTACAGACCAGCATCTTTGCAGCAAGCACATTTTCAATCTTTTCGCCTGTAATCTTTATGATTTTCTCTGCGCTTTGTGAAATAGCGTGTGGTTTCCATGCATGAGATTCCCATCAAAATGGCTTTAATACAGTGTCCCAATGTGCAGAGGAGAGCAGCTCACTCGAAAACGTTTAGGATCACGCTGGCAGTGTGTTGGGTCTGTAGGCTCAAGGCAAATTATTCGAAAGAGCAAAACAAATAGGAATGACAAATAGGTGTGAGCACTTGTTTTTTGGCGGCTATCAGCCATTCACAGTGGATCATTGTCTTTGGAGGCACATGGTAGTAAAAGCTGAACACACATCTGTTTGTTATGTATCATTGTGTTCTATACCCAAATGTGCCGTGTTTAAAAACCTTCTGTTGAGTCGGGATGCAATTTAACAGTACCAGAAAAATCAATATCTCTCTAGCAGCCTGTTAAGTGCTTCTGTGTGACACGACTACTAATACTCCCCTCCCATCGGAATTTGGAGCTATTTTTTGCTGGTCTGTGCGGCCGAGTACATTCTCCAGCCTGCTGATTAGTCAGTGCTGCCCGGTGTCTGTTCAGAGCTCAGCTTTTCCTGTGCACAGTATGTACCTTTGCATTGCTAAATTTACTGATATGGCTTGTCTATGTCTTAAAGAGACATGGACAAGAGACACGGACAACCTTGCTTCCGTTCTATTTTTTATCATTCTAGGAACTTTTTCCAGCCCTGACTGCTTTTCGAATGAGCCATAATACAAGGCAGCTAATCAGAGTTCATTTACATTGAAAAAGTCAGTGAAAACTTTAGATATCGGAAACTGGTCACAAAAATGAATTGTGGCATAAACCACAGAAACATCATGCATTATATAGGCAAAGTATTGGGACGCCTGACCATTACACCAACAAGGACTTTAAAATGTGGTTCTCCATTGCAGCTATAACAACTTCCGCTCTTTTTGGAAGACTTTCCACAAGATTTTGGAGTTTCTGTGGGAATTTGTGCCCGTTTTCTCTTTAGAGCATTTATGAGCACTGGTTTGGCTCACAATCTCCGTTTCTGTTCATCCCCAAGGTGTTGGATAGGGTTGAGGTCAGGGCTCTGTGCGGGCCAGTAAAATTCTTCCACACAAACATGTCTTTATGGAGCTTGCTTTGTACACTGGAACACAGTCGTGCTGTAACAGAAAAGGTTCTTTCCCAAACTGTGGCCACAAATTTGGAGGCATGGCATTAATATTGCCCTTCACAAGAAATAAGGTTCCTAGCCCAAACCCTGAAAAACAGGTGTGTCCCAATACTTTGGTCCATGTAGTGTAAGTGGAGCTCAGGGTAAAACGGACACGGGCTCTTTAGTATTATATACTGTGATCCCCTCAGAGCTGCCTGATCCAAGTGTGATCCATCTTCCATCACACTTTACTGTCAGTTCCTTCGTGACCAATTGATCTGTAGATCCTTATCTAATTTTGCTGGACATAACTGTGCTTGATTTGTAAGGAAAAGGTGTAGAAACATTTTATTGGCTTCATTTATAGACTATGCATTCATTTTAGACTAAGTATTGATTTTGTGGTTCACTTCATAGAATGTGTCATATTCAGGAAACACGGTTCACGGGAATCTATTTGAGCTAAGAGTTTTAGCCTGTGGGATTATTTAAGGTTCCCAAGTGTGGAGCACACACACACCCTGATGTTCTCTCTCTCTTGCTTACCCACACACGCGCTCACATACAAACTCGCACGCTCATATTTACACTTGTACACGCTCTCAAATATACATAAGGCACTCAGTGAATGAAAGAGTCTGAGAAAGAGACTTCTTCTGGGGTTGCCATAGCAACTAGCGATGGAGGGCCATTGATTTAAGGAGGTTTGCGTGAAATGGTTATTTAAGGTCGTCTTCTTCAGATCTCTCCCTCTTAATGGACTTCTAATTCCAATTTGTGTGAATTGAAGTGTATCTGATACCTGGTGAGATTGCAGTGTTCTCAGTGTGTTTTTAAATGAACCAGTCATTTGTAAGAACTCACAGTCGTGCTTTTTTCTCAGCTTTAAGATTTTGAATAAAATTTGGCATACTGGTGACATTCATTCTACTACAGTAAATGTAAGAGTGTGACTTTATAGAACTGCATAATGTTTTGAGCATACTTGAGCAATCACAAATAATGCAAAAACATGCATGTTTTATATGCGTGTGTGTGTGTGTGTGTGTGTGTGTGTGTGTAAATATATGTATATAAATTAAACACATGCTTCTAAAGCAAAACACACTGTTTAAAACATAATAAAGATGCCCACACAGTAAATTACATACTACACGTTTTTTTCAGAAGATGGAATTAATCACAGTTCTCTATAAAACTGAACTTGAATAAAAATCTCACTATGTCTGAACTATTTCTCATTTTTCTTTAGAGTTTTAATTCCCAGAGCAGACAGCAGTCAGGTTAGCTTATGGTGGCCCTCACTCTTTTCTATTAAAAAAGTGTCATTGTCTGGAGTGACTCATTTCTCTCCCACTTACTGGCTCACAGTTGAACTTTTGGTGTCGGGCGAGTGCTTGAGCAATAGCACGTCTACTCTTACTGAGAAAGCCCCGCGTTGAGGAACTTTAAAAGGGTCAGATCTCCATATGTGTGTGTGTGTGTGTGTGTGTGTGTGTGTGTGTGTGGAATCGATTTCTAGAACCCTTCAGGAGAAGTGTGAAGACTCCACCCTCATCACTAAGCCTTGTCACAGTTGTTCAATTCAGTCGGGCTTCAGTTCAGTTCAGTTCAGTGGCCGTTAATGAAGACCACTCACTCTATATTAAAAGAGCCTTCTCAGCAAGTTTACAGATTCAGTACAAGCTAAGGCAGGACCCTGTCCTGTACATTTGAGAATTTGTCCAGCCTCCAGCACATCTAAGTAAACCTATCAGCTCATTAACGCCCCCTCACCGAGCTGAAGTTGTTGTGTTAAGGAAGGGAAAACACTAGAATGTGCAGGGCAGCATGCCTGCAAGACCAGGATTTAGAGACCGTGAACTAACGATGTCAGTGACTGGAGTGTAGTTTTCCAACTTTGTGTAGATTTTTTTGTAACAAGTTAAAATCCACTAGTAAGGGTATTATGGTGAAAGGAACATTGGCGGGGACCTTTTGTTGGTCCTAGGGCATGCTGGTACAGGAAAATGTTTGCAGCCACTCTTAAACAGCTTCTGAAAATATCTAAACAAAAAGTCTAACTTCATATATATATATATATGGATGATAAATTCAGTGGTTGGTCTAACAGAACCAACCTTTAAAGCAACTTGCCAATCATGTTATAACTATTAGCATTTTACTGTCCTAACATGGTCACTTCTTCTACTAGGTCTAATAGTGACAAACTGTACACATTGGCACTTTTGTGTAAAAATGCTTAATTATCATTGTTGTGTGTCCTAACTACTCAGAACTATCTAAATATCAAAATATTTCCTTTTGTAAACACTGTAATTAGGGGAAAACAAGATGAAAGAACCCAAGTAATGGAAAAGACTTTTAAACACTTCCTAAGCATCTTTGCCTTTCATATTTTCAACCCATGTCTGTCTTCATCTGTCTCTTGTGTCTGCTTTCTTTCTTTTGTGCCCGTTATCCAATTGTTATAGTTATAAATAAAAGCTATTTTAATATCTGAACGAAGATAACGATGACTTTACTTAGTGTGCCCTCAATATTAAACCAATATTAAACCTATTTTTCTACCATTCGTGCCTCTTCTTTGTGAACTGAGAAAAAATGTAATGCAACTGGTCAGGTCAGTTAGATGTAAATCTATGTAAAATCAACTAGTAGCTCTACCATAAGCACAGATAGTGCTGATACACTGATAACAGTGTGAGTGCTGTTTATGTCAAACGTCTGCAGTCTCTACTGATGTCGGCCACTGAACACCAAACACACTGCATTATTTTTTCTCTTAGAGTAACATCTCATAATTGGTGCTAAACACATCAGAAGTCACACCATTACTCGTAGCAGCTCTCGAGCTTAACAAGACGTCCCTGACAGGAAGAACACAGTGTGAAGTCGAAGAACATTTAAGCTTCTTATTTTGGGTTCAGCCAAGGGAAACAACACCAAAGAAATTTCGAATCCGCGTTTATTATATCAGTATTAGTGATAATGATTTATTTGCTGTAGCATTTATTATACAAATAAACTAATTGTGTATTGTTTTACTACCAAATCATTATAATCAGAATGCATTATTGGGGAAGTTGCATAGCTGAATTAGAATTATTGTAAGGGTTGTAACCCTCCATTGCTCTGAAAATAATGTCCATGGACACTAGGTTTTAAATCAGGCAGTTCAGGCTTTTGCATTCATTACAGCTTCTTTTATAAGATCATTATAAATTCTGTTTTGCACAGGGTCATACTACATTGCATATATGTTTTTGTGTTCATTCAAATCAAAATGTGTTTGTTTGTTTTTTTGCCAATCCAATCTGTGCAGTATATAATTACATATAAAATACTAATGTATGTGTCCAGGTGATGAGGTGCATGAGCTCTTATCTTCATGTATGTGTCTCAGTCTCAGTCGTTCTATTCATCCTGCTGTGTGGAAATGGCTTCTGATAGAAGAACATGAACAGCGAAGCTTCTGCTGGTCCTGATGCCGTCTCGCTGCATGTGTATGCGTCTTACGTTGTCATGGTGATTTAGCAACATCTCATTATTTTATGTGTTTGATTGTGTTTCAGGAAATACACAGAATACAGCGAACCTTTTACATTCATTAAAGCCACGTTATCAACAGTGAGATCCATGTGTTGTTGTTTTTTTTTTAGAAAAAAGGCAAATCAAAGCAAATGTGAAAGAGCCTCCATTTTACTGTTTACACAGTAAACACAGGCCAGTTCAGCTAAGCGCTCCTGGATCATTGACGCAGGTCAGAAGAACAAAGGACATGGAACCCTCTACTACTGAAGCGGTAGTGTGTCATTTGAATCTGTTTTCTTTTGTGTTTCCAGAGCTGCCGTATGGCTGGGAGAAAATAGATGACCCTATATATGGCAGTTACTATGTTGAGTAAGTGTTGTCACTCCTCATTTTCATTCAAGTGAATAATCTTGTGTGAGCAGAGAGGGCGAGTATGGGCAGAGAGAGAACGAGTGTTCGAATGAGAGCTCTGACTTTCCTCCCTGCAGCCACATTAACAGAAGGACGCAGTTCGAGAACCCCGTTCTGGAGGCCAAGAGAAGAGTCCAACAGCAGCAGCAAATGCAAAGCCAAGGACTCTCAGCCCTGCCACTGCCCACCATCTACAGAGGTACGCTGCCTACGACGATCTGTCAGAACTGTTCAAATAAACCCTATAGAGCTAATAATAACCATCATTTTCGTCATCATCATTACAACAGTTACGTGGCGCAATCTGATACCAGGTATGCGTATCTATGACATCATGAGTCCTGAATCTAGCCTGAAAAGGCTAGATTGTGTGATGTCATGCCTCTTCCTGTGGGGTAATAGAGTGTTTGAGTAGTTGAGCTTTACAGTCTACCATGAGATGCTCATCCTAAGTGAAGTGCTTCAATTAAAAATAGCTCAGCTTAAAGCTTATTGGATTGTATTGGAAAAGGGAGGTGGTACTGTCATTTGTTATGTTATATGGGTGTGTGTGTGTGTGTGTGTGTGTGTGTGTGTGTGTGTGCGCGCAAAATATCATGGGTGGAAATGGGCCACATTCTAGAAGTACGTGGAAGAACATACATATCTGTTTTTAATTGTTTCTAAAGCTTGTGCATGGACCAAAACAGTGTTCAGCCGTCATTGTGCAGCTTTTCTCCTTGGCAAAGTATTTTACAGTGGTTTATCCGTAAGTTTATAAAGCACAGTAAAAGCAGAAACTCCACAACTGATAATAAAAGTGGTCATAATTTTGAACGTTCATGATTTTTTAGCAAATGTTCAATGAATCAGCACAATAGCCAGGGTGAGCGACTAACTAGCCTGTTAATGTCAGCCATTCATATTCTTCTCAGGGGTGTCATCTCAAATAAACAAACAGCATACTTAAAAAAAAAACAACTAATAAAAGAAAGTGGATACTAAACACAAATACACAATACACAAATGGATACTAAACACAAATACATTATGTAAATGAATAAAAGTGAATGAAACTGATCTGAAACTGAAACTGATGTTTTCTTAAAAAGAGTCGTTCCAGCAACCAGGGTCCAATGAACTTAAAGCCCAATTGCACATTTGTACATGGAGAATGCGACAGGCAACAGAGAGTACACAGTGAAAGCATTGTATGTTTAAATACCAGAAATGGATTCTCTTTTTTTTTTACTGGACATCACTGTGAAGAACTGGAATGATCTTATCTGCCATGGCATGCCACATAAATAGCTTCATATGTACTACAGTGTTCCTGCAAATAAATATGGGTCATCCTGTTTCTGTACACATCTAACCCTGCGGCGGACCCTGTGGCTCCTTTTCTGCTGTCTTTGCTCAGGTGTGCTCAAGCATTTATAAGAAAATAGTCACTCTGTTTGCTGTTCTCACTCTTTTTACTGGCTTATTTCTGTGTTGAAACTGCTGCTTTCATGAAGGAGTATTTATTTTCCTCATTACACCGACAGCTCAAATCCTCACACAAGTACCCAGTAAGAGGTTACAAAACGTAATATGTTGAGTTTATTGCTGAGTTTATTAGCACCACTCTCTTTAACTTTTTGGTGTATTTGAATGTAGGTCGTGTCTTAACTAGGCCACACGGGGGACATTTTCCTTTGTATTACAGAGCCACTCGTGTGTTTCTCGTTGTGCTGAAATCTACATTTCCTGCAAAGGTTTTATAGCAAACATCTGTTATTTCCTGCAAACCACCACATTTGTACTTGAAGCTGCTTGCTTAACTTTGCATAAAAATGAACTGTGTTTGTGTTTGTGCCAGATGTACATTTACATTTTGGTTGAAGAATTTGCTACAGTTTAGTCATAAGCGTCCCACATGACTGTAGAGTCCTCTGAGGTTATATGTGCATGTCATTGCCGTCCCAGTGTTGTGTTCGTGACAACTGGAAGCTTGAAATTTTCCAGCTCAGAACCTCCTACTTTCCTCCTCAACGCGTTCAAGCCAAACCAACTGGTGGGAAAAAAATGAGTCTCACAGTGTAAAAGGTTTAAAAAACATTTACACTGGAGTTGGTTAGTGCTGGTTAGTGTTTAATTAATTTTAATGGGGACATAGTAAACAGAAACGTATTTAATGTTGCCTGTCATTTTATCTAATATTTAGGATGTTGGTGAAATGTGAAGTCTCTACTGTTTTGGTATATTCTCCTTTCATATGGGGCAGGTGATTGTATGTGCTGTTCAGAATTCCTGCTTGATTTTACATCACATTGAGAAAATGTCCCACCATACACAAGTGACCCCACCCACTCACCTGGCCTTCATACTTTCATCACCCCAGTTTATGTTTCATACTAGGACATCACTAAAAACTGGACAGTATAAAACAGCAAGTACATTTGGCAGCTTTTCTTAATCAGATCGATCACAGAAACAATTCACAGATTTCTTACATGCAAATGTAGCATTGGGAGTCCCGGGAGTCCAAGGACTTTTATTTGTGAAGGCTCAAATCAGCCAATGAGAATGCTGGTCATGACCATACAAAACTGACGCTCAGGATAAAACGCATCATGCTACAACCGATCTAAAGTTATTTGTTTGATGCTCTGTCAGTTGTCTTATAGTCTTCAAGAGCAAATGAATTATCTTTCTTTTAAAAGTGAATGAAGGAGCTGTGGCTACTTTTGCCATGTCATGGATGAATGACACATCCTGCGTGGGCAATTCATGGGCCAAATGGGGTTTTATCCAGTGCAATTAAATGCCTGGATCTCCTTTAGAGCCGAGGTTGACCTCCTGATAGCGTCTCCTGATGGCCTTCTTCTTCCCCTGTGGTCCACTTTGGAGGAATGCCCAGTTCAGGTGGTGTGGGCCTGTTGTTGTGTCTCTTTCACCTTTCAATGATTAATAATTTTTCAAAGACGTAGCCAAGGTTTCCAGTACTTTTCTTTATCCATCCTTCATTTGTTCTGCTGAAGGGCTTCTGAAGATTATGCTCAAAAGGAAACTATGAATGGTAATGTCGATTAAGTGCCTAAAACAACATTTTTTTTAAAGATGAATTATCACTGAAGGTGTATAGTATTGGACAAATCCTGTGTGGAAGAACCCTGCCCTCAAATATAAAGAGAATGAGTAAAGTCTTCAAGTAATTTGGGTTCATAGTAGAGATGCAGTCTTTCAACTTTTTGTCTACCAGTGCTGAAACTAAGAATATCAGTAAGTACCAAGTACAAATCCAGTACCAGTGCTCTGTTACAGCTGTTATTTCTCTGTTATTTCTTAAATAAACATATGCTTACATGTACAAATATGTATTATATAAATGTGAATATACAGCAGAGGCAAATGTACAATTTTGCCGATATAGACCATTTATTTTGGGATTGTGCAGTTTTATAAATGCTTTATGAAATTTCTCTGCAATTGGATAATGACCTCGACCAAGAAATGGTATCCAACATCATGTCCGACTGACATTCGTTAAACAATGTGGTGGTCATACCGATCCAGTCAGTCAAATCTGTGTATCACTGGCTCCTAATGTGCATGTGTTTGTGTATGGATGCTTCTGTGTATGTGTGTGTGCATGGTCCACACAGAGAAGCCTCCTTTCACACGGGATGCCTCCCAGCTGAAGGGGACGTTTTTGTCCACGGCCCTGCAGAAGAGCAGCATGGGCTTCGGATTTACGATCATTGGGGGAGACGAACCTGATGAGTTTCTGCAGGTCAAGAGTGTCATACCGGAGGGACCGGCAGCACAGGACAGCAAGATGGCTACTGGTGAGTGAATACACCTTCTGGTCAATCTGAGCATTTAATGTGTTGGTCAGATTGCTTTGCTGACTCTAAACATGTGAAATATTCCATTGTTTATATTAAGATGAACTATTCATTAACTACTGTAAATTATTTGGTATTTCATTGGTATCATATCAAAACTAAATTACTTACTTTACAGATGAACCCAGACTTGCATCCCTCACCTTATAAGAATAACCACTCAGCCATTTAGTGTTATTTTCCACATAGTTACTTCTGCAATCCTGTTGGTGTAATAATCCTTTGTGTTCGTAAAGAAGGGGTGTTAAATCTGATTCACAAAGGGCCAGGATGGTTGCAGGTTTTCATTCTAAACAAGTACGCCTGATTAAGTGTTTGAAGACTGACCAAATGGAATCAGGTGAGCTACTGATTGTTTGGAGCCTACAGCCACACTGACCCTTTGTTTGCATGTCCCAGGATCATTCAATTTTTCTGAACCACTCAGAATTGTGTCATTAAGGGATTCAATTAAACCCAGAATGAGAACAAAGTAGATGAGATGACTTGAACTGTGCAGTGTGAAAGATACTTACAAACACACAAATACTAATGGTGTTAGCTCAGCTAATGTTCCAGCCTTTCAGGTCAAAAACGGCCAGGTTATAGGAGCTAGTTTTCTGATACTAAACCCGTTTTGTTGTGTTAAATTTATGTACACTTAGTGTCAAAATCAACTTGAACACATTGCAACACATGTTCTGTGGGATTGTTCTCTTTGAACCAGCGTGCAGTGGCCTTTAAAGTTCAATGGGCTAATCAGACCAAACTCTGATCTCGAAAAATCGGACTGAAGGTTAGATGCTTTGTGTAAGGGCACTGAAGTTTCATGGAGATTCTTCGCTCAGATGTGCCGGAGGCCTGGACTGGGCTTGACGGCTGAAAGAAAAGACATTTGATCAAATCTGTTGCTTGTGTTGCACCGACCTCATGAAAGTTTGAACGTGTTTATGGAGGCCCGGGTTTCTCACTCTCCTTGGGCACTTGTACTCATGCTGTAAACCCAGCAGTGTAATGTTCAATCCTTGGAGAGAACGAGAAAGAGAGCCCTGCGCACACATAGAAGAGAAAAAAAAAAGTTGTGGTTGCTGTTGCAAAGGTGTGATACCGTCCTTGCTTGTACAAGCCTTGCATTTGTTGTGGGATTCTGTTCTCTGTGCTTTTATGAGGCATCACAGGTTGATTCCATGCCATTTTACCATTGACTGTTTGCAGAGCTGGTGCACCCAGTGCTAGGATATGCAGAAATGCTTTGTGTATTTTTGCCTTTTATCTAGTCACTGTGAAAGTGCCTTAATACAGCTTTGATATCACCCTGGGCTCTCGAACGGTGCTCGGTAAGTGGGCCGTGTCTATAGGCTCCAGTGGAGACAGCACTTCCTGAGGCCTTATGCATAATTATACATACCGCCCAAGGCATTTACTTCAGTATAATGCCGCCTGACCGCGGTTCAGGTTTAACTGTGTGCAATTTATCCTCTTTTGATGGGAGGAATAAAGGCTACCTAGGATGTCCCCTCTCTTTCTCGCTCTCTCACTTTCTTTCAGTCACTCAGCCTCAGGTTGTCTGTAACACTGAGCTCTCTCATTATGGGCCAGATGGCTGAGTCGTCCTTTATCCACACCCCTCAATGGCCTTAAACTGACCCTGCTGTGTGTGTTGGCGATGTGCTTGATTGGTAGGAAGAATTGTGGGGGTGTCGCTATCGCTCCGTTTAGTGCCTCTGAAACCACTTGCCCTTTGTACATTTTTCCTCAGAATATCTCTGAGTCCATTGAATTATGAGGCAGTTAAGTCATGAAAATAGTAATGTTACCACCTACACGTTCACATTTCAGCTTTTTTTTTGATAGACAAAAAGTTATGTAATTTCTTGGCACAACACTGATATGTAAACTATTTGATTAATAAGCTTTGATCATCACTTTTTAAAAAATCTGGATATAAATTTTAATGTTAATTCTTGATGCTTTCTGAATCATTGAATCATCTACAGCTCTGTTTTTAACAATGTGTAAATAAGTACACGTTGTCAATAACACGATTTGATACACAATTAACTGTTAATTTGCCGAATTTATGTCGAGGAAACAGCTGCAGGAGATACTCAGATGGTCTTTTAATTAACTGAAATGTAGATGAATACAGGGACTGGCACTGTCGGACAGAGGCCCATGCACTCGGATAGGGTTTGATTGGGTGTACGCTCCTCCTGGGGAGTCTAGAGAATTCTAGAGTGTGGCTGTTCGAGTTGCTCCAGAGCTGGTCCGCGTGTCATCCCCACTGGCAGCTACTAAAACACACAAATACAAGATACCTTTGTTATAATCTATACAATACAAATTCTCAGGACGGACTCCTTACTGGTCAAAGCCACTTGAAACCTGAAAGCAAGAAACAAGTCCACAACCCATGATGTGTAGATTCTGCTGGGATAAACACGATGTTGGTATAAGGGTGACCGCACGCCAGACCGCTGGACCAACTGGCTTTTATCTAAACACGTCAGGGAACAACCAATTGGAGACATGAGACAACAATCAGCTGTTTAACTGTTTTTCCAGGGAAGACACCTGGAAGCAAGAGGCAATCCCAATAACCAAGGGAGACTGTCTAGTAATGCAGACGGGTGCGCTGTCTAGTAATGCACCAAACCAAAATAATTCTCCACGTGGCAAGGGCATGACAGGACTCCTCCAGCTCAGTAGTCCGGTGACCGTGAACGGTGGAGTCGGCACCGATGTGACAACAATGTACAATTAGGCCTGCAATGGCAAATAATAATAATAATAATTTCCCAGAAGTGTTTACATTTGTATGTATGACTGTATTTGCAAAAATGTGGTTTTATATTATTAAAAACAATGCTGAATGGTATAATATACACCAGGATGTAAATTATGATATGAAACCCTTATTCACAAAGTTGTGCTGAAGTTTGTTGAAGATTCATCCCATTTAACGTTTGTGTGTGTGTGTGTGTGTGTGTGTGTGTGTGTGTGTGTGTGTGTGTGTGTGTGTTTATTCCCCTTCCTTATAGGTGACGTCATTGTCTACATAAATGATATCTGCGTTTTGGGCACCACACATGCAGATGTAGTTAAGCTCTTTCAGTCAGTTCCCATTGGTCAGAGTGTGACCCTAGTGCTGTGCCGGGGCTACCCGCTGCCCTACGACCCTGAGGACCCCTCGGCTAGCTCCAGCATGGCCCCTTTAGGTTTGGTGGACCACCCACTCTTGCTCAATGGAAGAAACACCTATGATAACTACATGGAGTACATGTCTCTGACCGGCCGGCTGGTTTCAGAGCATGGCGAAGGTCTGCCTCAGGCATCCCATCCTGGAGACACCCACCTGGACGGCTCTCAGCCGCCCTCCCTCACCACTCCTGGAGCCCCGCCCGATGACAGTGTGTCCATGGCGTCATCGTCAGGGGCAACAGCAGGGGGCCAAGCAGCTCCAGAGCTTCTGAGCCTCACCATGACCAAAGGATCTGAGGGCTTTGGCTTCACTATAGCAGACAGTCCTACAGGCCAGCGAGTGAAACAGGTGCTTACACTCACTGTTTATTGTATGTTTATAAGTAAAGTAGTTTGTACTTAAAGATTTGGCATTGGAGCAGAGCAAGGCATTACTAATAAGCCCAATCCAGTTCCACAATGCTCTTCTTAAAAAGTTTAAAATCTATTTAAAGATTTGCAACATTAAACTTTTAAAGTATCAGCCCAACATCCATGTACACTACATCCTCCTGAGAACCAAAGAAAGAAGTGTCTTACAATTTCTTTGTTTGTGTGATTCCCTAAGAATTTGGGCCCAAAAAAACACATTACAATTAAAATTTCTTTGAATATATTTTTTATTTTAATTTCCCAGAATGTCCACTGTAGAGGACAACAGGACGATTGCCATGTGAAAATCGAAGTGAATTTAGAAAATAAAAAATGTGATATTAACCCAAGAACACATTCAATTTGATCAAAACAATAAAATTCTCTATCACACTTCTGTTGCTTGTTGCTTGCAAGGACAACAAAACAATTATTTTAATTCAACAGTAAAGTCATAGCACATCCTCTGGGTATTTTAGCTGTGGTAGTCCTGAAGCATGTTTACTTTTTGGTTCTGCAGAGGAACGTCTTGCATTTGGTGCACCTCATGTATGTTTTGCCATTGGAGTCCTTGTTCCCAGCATGCAACCCCCTCATATGGCACATCACTGGAAAGCCCAGGATGTCCTCTACAGAATACTATAGGGCTTGATTGGGTAGCTCCAAATACTTAAGGTAGATACAGGTGAAAAAATGTCCACTATAAAGGACATAAATAAATGGGCCGGGTCTCAGGAGGATATAGCCACGTACAGTCATGTAAAATATATTTCAACTACCCACCTTTTCAAAACATGGTTGAAGTATCCACATGTAAAAACTGGATGCATGGCTATTACATCTTAAGAATTACATATAGCATTAAGAATTACAGTGCATTTAAAACTATGAAAAAGTAGTATTGTGTCATTGCATTTTAAAATACAAGAGAAGCCCCTAACTGATGTACTGGTTGACCAGTCATATTTGCTAATAGTGATATCAGTGAAAATATAACAGATACAAATAGCACAGGTCACATCAACTTTTTGAATTATAAGTAATAGACTTGCATGTGGTTTTTATTAAACCACAAGAAACAATCAAGTAACTGTGTCAATATTTTCAGTGCTAAGTCAGACAGGCCACACTGAGGCATAGATTTGAAATCAGCATGAAAAACACTACAAAACCACATAAACTTATCTCTGATGATTTTGACCTGTTGACCTGTGTCATTAGTGAATTCCTAGTCTGTTCCCAGAAGTCAAAGTCATGATATGCTGACAAAAGGGCAAATAGGGTGGCTGGTGGCCTAGTGGTTAGGACGTTCGCCCTTGGATCAGAAAGTCGTGGGTTCTGCTAGTGGCACCTCTGATTTTCCCTTGAGCAAGGTACTGTCCCCACACACTGCTCCCAGAGCACTGTGTCCCTGGCTGCCGCTGCTTTACTTGGTGAATGGGTTAAATGCAGGGGAAGAATTTCGTGCTGTTCACACTGTGTGCTTTGGTGTTCACATATGACAGAATGAGCACTTTCTAATTATACTTTACAAAACTTTTCTCTTAGGGCAAAGACAGTTCCACTGTGGAACCCAATATGACTTATAAAACGACAAATGTTTATGTAAAGCTCTAGGTTTCTGTTCAATTATGTCTGTCATTACAGCATAGTGTTATGTGTATAATATTATATCAGTATTATATTATCAGTTATCTGCATAATCCTTTTGGATTGCTTCATGTTGGTATAGGCCACAAAATGTTAATAAATCAGATTGGACTCCGTACTCAGTATTTCTACCATGTTTGAAATAATTCCAGCTTTTTCAAATGATAGAACTTCTTAATGGTGTGAATGTCAAGGAGCACTTAGAACACTGATGTTTATGAAGCAATGAGTGCATTATCGATTCTGTTCCTGATGAGATAATGGTTCTGTAGGTGTTGGAGCCGCAGGGGTGTCCGGGGCTGTGTGAGGGAGATCTGATAGTGGAGATTAACCAGCAGGGGCTGCAGGGACTCAACCACTCGCAGGTGGTCCAGATCCTGAAGGACTGCGCTGTGGGTACGGAAGCCACCCTCGTTGTCCAGAGAGTTGCAGGCACAGGTATGAGTGTCTTCCTGTCTTTTGTAAAGGATTTCTTTGAATCTCACGGTTTATCGTATCTGCCGTCTTTGTTTAATAGTCCTTGGACTGAAGGTTTTTGAGGTTTAGTTTAAAAAGAACTTTATCTGCAAATAAAAAAAAATGTCTTTTTTTATCTCACTTGCAGGTGAATACGTTTTCGCATTGTTAGACACTGATAGGTAAATTTTTTTTGCATTCTCTTATTGTCTTTCTTCAGGGGATTTTTAAATTGAATGCTCAGTTTTTGGTTGCTTGTAAGTCCAATTGTGTCGTGCTGGTCAGTTTCATGTACAGCCTGCGGATTAACCAGGTTTCAGCGGAGATTATTGTAAACATCCTTTGACATGTGATGCTCTTTTGAAGTGAGGAAGTTGCCTGAGGACAGAGCACGCAACACACTGGGCTCTGGACACAAATGGACCAAACAGGTTCAGGTTGTGTGTGTGTGTGTCTGTGCTTGTGTGTGTTTGTCTGTGTGTGTGTGTGTGTGTGTGTGTGTGTGTGTGTGTG
>JBBPDB010000032.1:8544198-8567635 GCA_037974465.1 Brachypetersius altus | reverse complement strand
ATTACCGAAGAGTATAGAAATTGTTTATTGTTTTATATTGATCTTTCTTTGTTCTTATATCGTTACTTTTGATCCTACGGATCCTGTCTACGGAGTCTTTCTCACTACTGCTGCTGTTTCTAAGGAATTTTCCCATTGTGGGATTAATAAAGTCATTCTAATAACCTTTAGATATTATTTCTCAATTGAAACAAGCAGAAACTCTCTTGAAAGTGCATATTCTAAACTTTAAAGCTCCCAGATCCTATGTTTTGTTGATCCTGTGTTCTAAGAGTCATGTAAATTACCTCTATTCCCACAACTACGTCAATTCAAATTGAGCTTAGTTTCTATATATGACATGTATGGACTAAGAAGTGAGTGGTGTGGAGTACATTTTGAAGCTTTTTTTTCCCCAAAAAATGAAGAAAATTGCCTGTTCCACAACTTGGGACACTTCAAATAATGAAGTAGAAGAAGAGTAGTTTTATTATTACTTGAATTTGATAAAAGTTACTGTTGCAGAAGGGAAATCTAATACTTGTGCTATGTTTTTGCCATCTCTGGACACTGAAATAAGTATAAAATGTGCAGAAAAATGTAAATGTAATACATTAAGTAACTAATTATGCAATTAATTGCATACAAAATTGCAAAGTGATATAACAGTAATAACTGAAGCATTAATGTTATGATATGAATCGACTGTGATCTGCCTGTAAAGGCCTAAAATTCCTTGGTGTAGAAACAGCTGGTTTCCATGAAATCGTTTTAAAGTGACCTTTTAATAAATGGTCTTATAAAGTGGTCTTGTATCTGTATATTTATCTGCATTAGTCTGAAACTAGGAAATTTTATTGCTCTGTATTGTAGACTCTAATCTTATGCTCTTATACTACTGGCTGTGTTCACTCAGCCCACGGACTTGGCATGTCTGGTAAATTTGACGTGTCTGCTGTGTCGGTTTTGGCTGCCTCTGTATTTTGAATGAAAAATGCATTACAGTGTTAGCATTAACACCAAAGTGTCTTTAACTGACAGCTCAAAAAGTTAGTAACAGCTTTAATTAAGGCAAGTCAAAGATAGCGGCCATTTCCTCAGGGGAAAAAGCGCTTTTCAAAGCCAGCTATCTTCGTTTTGACTGTAATTTTTATTGTCAGTGTGTTTGGCTACCTTCGCTCCCATCGCCCCACTGAACATCAAGCATGTGTGTGAGGTAACACGCGTATCTCTGGCCTGCAGCCAATCAGCTTCATTTTCACGCCTTCCAATTTGGGTCAGGAAGTAGAAGCCTGCTGACTGTTGTGTTTCAGCAAGGTTTAGAAGAGTCTAATGACTATGAAGATGCTCGAAAATCAGCAGCCAACCAGTGGCCTTACTGAAACCTGGCCAGTAGAGATAAGGCATTAGTTTGTACCCCTCTGTTCTAATACTGCTTGTAGTAGCACCTGGTCTTTTCTCTTTTCTCTTTTTCTCTGCTTCTGTTCTAATGCCAGTGATGGTCTAGATATTTACTCCCTATCTTTTAGGAATGGTACCTTCCAATCTTTCCATGTGCATGAAAACCGACACTCTTGCCTCTCCCTATTTCTTCATAATGGGACATTCTAAAGACACGGTTTGTGGCACATTGCTTGTTTCTCTTATTCTACTTCCAGTTATTCTTTCTTATCCACAATACTTGGCAAGCCTAGTTTTGTTGGACCACTGTTGGCTGCATGGCATATGTCATGTGTATGTGATGCATATAAAAATGTATGTATGAGGTGAAAAATTAATGGTTTAATTAACTTACTTTTAGTGTCTTCTAGTACTACTATTACTATTAATACTAATACAAAACTTATCATTATTATTATCATTACTAGTGTTTCTACTACAAATAATATAATAAAGTATAATGTTCATTTAATGTTCGAGTAAATCAAGCCACCTTACTGAAACAATACAAATATACATAAAGACTCTTCGTAGTGTAGTAGTGGCTAATGTTTAAAAAATAGACATAATTCACTCAGTCAGTCTGTCAGTCAGTAAGAGACACTGTCCAAAGTCATGTCTGCTCAATGTGTATGTTTTAAGCCCATATTATCCTTGAGGATAATTCAGACAAACTATTTAAACCTGGCAACCACAAAACATGATTAGTTTGGATTAAAAACACATGAAGCTTATCATCACAGTTTGGGCAATAATACTGCCATCATTTGGGAACCAGATTAACACTGTTTAGCTCAGCTGTCCCTTTAAGATTTTGTAGGTCATTAACTGTCATGGTGTGTTTTCCACTAGACGGTGCCGCCCTCTGGAGTTCTGTCCCTCCAGCCTCCCCTGCCTTGCAGAAAATAGTGTCGCCTCACTAGCGCGACTCAACGCCCTTCACCATCGCCCATCATCTCACCCAGCCTCTGCTCCGCCGGCCCCCCTCATAGGCACTGCATGACGGGTCCTGGACCAGACAAGGTGCTCCCTGGAGGCCAGCTTCACTTGGTCCCACCAGCTTTGTGGAGTTGCACACAGAGAAGGGGTGGCAGGTCCATCCAAAAGAGCTGTGCTTAAAAGTGGCACCCAGACAGGACAGCAAGAACAGGGGGAGGACAAGGGGGAGCTATGAGTGCAAACAGCATGTGACAGACATGACGTCCAAGGATGAAGGATTGCGTCCCGATAGCTATCGCGGTTCTTTGGGATCCAGGCTATTTTTTTAATGATGAAAAACACGGCTGTGTTACCAGGCCAGATTTAATTGCAGATCTAACAGCCTGGTTTGCACAGACATGCTACAGTTTGATTCTGGATCCAGAGAAGAGGCGCTGTCCAAGAAGACCAGACTGGACGCTTCACGTCTGGTCTTTCTGCCCACTGGATCCTCACTCATTCTGTTCTACCCACCATCTGAGAGGGAGCCAGTTCCCTTCCATTGGTTTCTCATGGAGAGGTTGTTTATTTTTTTTCTATCATTTTGAGTTACTTCTGTCACGGCTCCTGGAGCACTTGGAGCAACCAGTAAAGAAAGGTGACAATTCAAATATCTATGTGTAGCATGAAAGGGGAATTCCAAGGCGGCCAAGAATCCGCGATGAACTCAAGTATTACATGAGTATTGTGTTTCATTATTTGTCCATGTGAATCCGCCATAGACCTTCTGATGTGCACTGATATGAAGGTAAAGCTAAAAGGAGGTAGAGAACCATCGTAGAGCTTTTCTGATGGAGCATATGGTATAGAAAGCTGTCAAGGTGGAATGGTAATTCTTTTTTTTCTTTTTTTTTAAATAACACTTCAGAGAGAGGAGAATCGAGGGATAAAACATCATATTAAACATATCAGTCAGCACCCCAATCATAAAGACTTGTAGCTATTACCATCTATAATAGTATCTCTGATGCTATGGAACATGTGGTACTACATTATATTGCTATCAAATGCAGTTCCTTTATGAAGGCGGAATTTTTGTAACTCAGTATTATCTTGACTGTGGATGGTACCGAACCAAACCTACTTACCAGTCTCCTTGCAGGATTCCTCAGTGTGTCATTTTAGCCTCATTCTCCCTGTACTGTGCTTCATGAACCACACCACTGTGGGGCTGGGGCCCCTTCCCAATCCTTACGAGCAGCCCTTCCTCGTTTCCTTCCCCTTAAGGGAGCTAACTTGAAGGGATCTTGAGATTACATCCAGCAAAGGATTACTTTGTTCAAACTGTGCTACTTGAGACTATGGGAGTTAGTGAAGAGTCTTAACTCGAGGGGACGAGAAGGGGTTTGCCTCTGGGTATTGGGGCTATAGCTGAGGGTGGATGGAGTGGGACCCAGTTGTATGGGGCAGAGTGCCTTACTGGCAGGAATGGTTACGGTTATAATTTGTTGGCCATCGAAACAACTGAGAAAATGTAAGTGGGTCCTGTCGGGTTGTGACCAAGCTTAGAATTTTTTTTCTTTTCTTTTTTTCCTTTATTTTCAATATTTTGTTAAAACATGCAGCTAAAGAACTCATTTTGAGATACTTTTCTCAGAGCCTGCAGTGTGTCTGCTCGTGGATATTGGGCTCAAACATTGTTAAAAGTATACATCGCTACAGGCAAGGAATCAGAGCAATTTGTAATATCAGTGTTCCGATAGCCTGGTGGCTGTATTACTATGAGCCACTATAGAAGCTATATGAAACAGACAAAACTACAGTGACCTAACATCCTCTATCCATACCTTCTTGCAGTGAAAGCACTTCCTGTGCAGACTCTTCTTATTTTCTTGAAACATTGATTAAATTGTAAAAAAAAAAAAAGGATACATTTTTAAAACCAAATTAGCCTGGGTGCCTTAAAAATAAAGGAGGGCAATATGGCACACATGTCACAATACTGCTCACAAAACACGAATCTCAATATTTGATCTGACATCTGAGTTGAAACTGACAAACTAAGAACCAGCAGTGCCTCCTAACCTGATAGAAACTTGAGAGTAAATAAAAAATGTAAACAATCTTCATTGTTAGGGTGGCTTAAACTCAAGGTCTGTCTTTTATTATTTTAGTGTTACCCTTTTGCTTGTTAGCTTTCTGTTATCCAGTCTAGTGATGGCAGAATAAATGCAGTTCTAGAAATTATGTAAACCAGTTAAAGAGAGCTTGTTGGTATTCAACAGACAGTTTCTGATCTGGCTGCATTTTATGCATGTATTTTACCTAAAATACAAGTGACATAGGCTTTTTAAACTGTGATTATGAAGCCATTGTGGATATTTCAACCAAAATCTCAATATACATTGGTCCCATGGAAATACAAAGGATAAATACTTTGATTTTTATTTCATGTTTAACACAAGATTCAGTTGAATAAGACTAATTATGTTCTCTCTGTATGTCATACATGCGGTTAGTCGTATTCCATAATGAAAAAAGCATATTATGCGGGTCATAAATGTTGCCATATTGCCCAGGCCTAGAGATTTTACTGAGCTTCAAATAATAAGAATGTAACCCTTCGATTGTTGTGTTACGTTACTATTAGAAGCTCAACATTTTAAGGCAGCCAGGTTACTTTTCTAAAGTTAAACCAGCTTTACAGTGCAAGAGAATCATATCTGTTGTACAAGATCTGTGTCAAAAGCCTAGAGTGGTAGCGTTCGCCTGAAACGCCACATCAGTTATCCAGCAAAGTGTCTTCTTTTACAGCAAATTAGAGTCGCCAAACCAGCAGATACTAGAGTCCAGTTCCTTCAAGCATCGCAGCATTAAGATACATTACAATTCAAAAGGTTATCTTAATTAGAGAGTGCATGATACCTACTCTACCATTCAACATGATCTTCGGCACAGAACTAATTAATATACTCTATAGAAAAGACAGGAGTGTCAAAAAGAATCTGTGGCTGCCCCGGCCTTTTCTGTTCATGCTGGTGCTCTCGAATGAGTCCAAGCTATTTATAGACGCCTGGCTCGACCTGCAGCTATGTCTTCGTCACCCAGACTTTGAACTATGAACCAGCATTGCTGAGTCTCATATCAGTTACCATCTTCTGTCTCACTGATGCTCAAGGCCTAGCAGGAAGGAGAAAGTATATTGTGTGGCAGAGTGATGATGACAGAGGCTTTTTTGTAAAGGAAGACCTTGTGCCATGAACCGATTCTGGAAGACATTTCTCTCTGTTTTGCCTTCACGCACAGTGCGATCAGCTTAAGGTACGACAGGCCTCTGCTGCTTTTCTCCCAGCCTGACAGCTGTGCCAACCCGATTCAGTCCCGAAGTACGGAGAATGTACTAACAAAAGATGCAAAGAATGCAAATCACATCAAATCACATATCAGTTTGAATGCGCCAGATTCTTTGAAGGGGTGGGAATATAAAACGGTATAATCCGCCACAATGATAAACGTTTCCTGTTCATGAGGCCCTGCTTGTTTTGTATCTAGCACATGCATTTTTACCGGTTACTGATCGTCACGAGTGGGTGCAGCGTGCTAGATTTAATTGCTGTTTACATGAGGAGATGTAGGAAGAGAAAGAAAAAAGCATCTATTGCACAGCTCTAGCTTTTACTGTTGAAGCTGTATCCTGCCTGTTGTGGGGGAATAAAAATGGAAAACAAAACAAAACAAAAAAAACAAACAAAAAAACATTTTATATTACTAAAGAAAATATTGAATCTGTGAAAGATGGCACATTCAGGTGGCCCATTTCAGATCGATATTACTGTGTAGTGTTAGATGTGTATTTACCTTGTACAGCTGTACTCCTATAAATATGGTTTAATGTATTATTGATAGTTTCAAAGACTTAAGTGATCAAATATTTTTATGAAATGCAACAGTGCGGATATATTAAATTTTGCTAAACTCTTGTTTACCTGTATGATATTCTGAAATACTGTCAAATAAACTCTTGACATGGTGTAAAGTATTCCATTTTATAGTACTCATTATAGTCATGCGTGTGAGGGCCTGTTTAAGGTACGGAAAGGCATCGAAATAAAAGAATTGCTCAGAATTGAGTTGTATTTTTGAGCTCTTTTGAAGTTATTATCTTTAGTGCACTGCAACAAATGAAATCGTGACTTGACTATGTAAAATAAATGAACTAATTTTTAGATTTTTTATTTCTTGTTTTAAGAAACAAGTGAATTTTTCACACTACGGCAGGTAATTTTGCTTGGTTCTTGTACCTCGTTTTGTTTTATTTTATTTTTTAAACTGTGTTTTTGCAGTGTGAGCAACATTTTTAGATCTACTGCTTAGATTTAAGCTTCAGGAAAGTTCATTCCTTCATTCTGGTCCCTTTTTAATGTATGGAAATCATTAAAATGCATTCATGGCTTTAACGGCAGGGGATATGATTGCATCTCAGTGATCAAAACTACAGTTTTCCTTCTAAAATGTAGGGCTTTATTTCAGTAGGAACATTGCTGTAAGGATTTGTTTGCATTCAGCCAAGAGACCAGTGAGTTCAGTTACTGGTGTTGGATGACTAGTTCTGGATTACAAATACCACTTCAGCACCTCCCAAAAATACTGGATGGAGCTTCAGAACTCCAGATCGCACGGCTGAGGGGATTAGGCTCCTCTTGGTAACGGGAATGGTGACCTTTGGTTCACTCCATTCAACTGGTAAGTGGTTTTCAATACAGATTATAAAGCTATGTGAACACGAACATGTGGGTGGCTGATTTCACTCATTAGAAGGGGCATTTTTGGATGTTCAGGGTCAGTTTCCTAGACTGTAATGAAGTCTTTTCTTTTCAGTGGAAAATCTCTATTGAACAGTGTTACATAATCCAATACTAGGCTTAATCTATGGCTGGGAAACCCACCCACAGTCTAGTGACCTTAGCGCCCTAGGTTTAACCCTAGTTTCCTTTCAGTATAATTGCAATAGAATCGGTATCGTTTTATGCAGTTGTTTCTTAGAATAAAAAAAATAATGCATCTGTTTGTCGTGTGTGAAGACACCACAGCAGACAGTGTGAACGGGCAGTTTGGGAACACTGCCTGTGGAGCAGTGTGTCGGGACAGAACTGCTCAAGGGTACCTCAGTTGTGCCATTGGCAGTTGTGGGATTCAAAGCCTCGACCCTTGGATAGCAGGGACAGCTCCCTAAGCACCAGGCCACCAGCTGCTCAAATAATACTTATAATAATAAGGATCGTTTTCATCATCCTACAGGTGAACTATGGTGGAAAATCTGACCCCTGAAAGAGAGGTTGGTGAGTCTGTGGAGAAATTAGCATCCCATCATCAGCATCTTCTTCTTCATCGTCATCTCCATCCTCATCATCATACTACAGGTGAACTATGGTAGAAAACAGACCCTGGACGTGAATCTGTGCAGAAGTAATCATCCCCCTCTCCCGGCTGGTGCTCCACACCGCACGTGGCGCTCGTGGCACCGTTGTCTGTTCAGTCATGGAGTGAGAGAAGCACTGGTCGACACTACAAAATGTCAAATAGGTGGTTATTGTCATTTCAGCCACATAAACAGCACACGGTGAAATGAAACCACGTTCCTCCAGGACAGGTGCGTTTTCAGCCACAAGACTCGTGCAGAATGTTGTGTGCAGCGTTGCACAAGACGGAGATTCGTGTGTGAAACCCATGTAGTTTATAAAGCTTCACCAGAAGAATGTCTGAGAAGCGCAGGCTCCCCTCCTGGATGGCTGCGTGTGATCCAGGCAGGGGCAGAGAGGAACCTCTCAAGAGCACCAAGAGATCTGAACCATCCTTCAAGAAAAGTCCAAGGAAAAAGTGCCCAGAGAGGTAATTAGGTTGTGCGAGCAAGCTTCACGATTAACCATCTGATTTCTGCCTTTCTTTTTTTATATCTACTGTGCTTTTGGAACCAAACCAAACGCTTTTTAAAACCGATTTACAACCACTTCTATTTTCAACTGCTCCTGATCAGGGATCATCCATCCTCTGCATCCTCCTCTCTCATACAAACTGCATGCATGTCCTACCTCACCACATCCATAAACCTCCTACTAGACCTTCCTCTTCTCTTCTTCCCTGCAGTTCCATCCTCAGCATCCATCTCCCAACACACTCAGATTCTCTCCTCAGTATCCTTCTCCCAACATACTCAGATTCTCTCCTCGGCATCCTTCTCCCAACACATTCAGACTCTCTCCTCTCCCAACCAACGCAATCTCAGCTCTGACTTTTCCTCCAACAAGTCCATCTCGAGCTGTCCCTATAATAAACTCATTCCTGATCCTGTCCACCCTCATAGCTCCCAATGCAAATCTGAGTGAAAAACATTTTCACTTCAACTTCAGTCTGTGCTACTGTCTCCAAACCATCAAACCAGACAAACATTCCTGTTTCTAGGACCATGCTGTACTGGATGAATGAACACGAGCTCCTGGAAACAGCCCTCAGTGTTTTACAGAAGGTAGGTTTTTTCTCTAAAGTCTGATCACACATGCGGTCTAGGGCTGGTTTCTTAGACTTCAGTGCACAGAAACATAAGAAAAAAACAAGCTGCACATGTTTTAGTTTTCATTTTTTCTTTATTTTGACACCACACTCATAGACATCAAAGGCTGGGGATAAAAATGTTGCTAGGTTGTTACTATAGCAACCAGCAGAGATATGGTGGAAAAGGCACAGACCCACAGATCTGATCTGATTACTGCAAATAGCATTCCAGAAATACACTGTATGACAAAGGTATTGGGACACACCCATTTTTAAGGGTTTGGGCTAGGCCCCTTTGTTCCAGTGTAGAGCAGTCTTAATACTTCAGCACACCAAGATGTTTTAGACAACGCCATGCTTCCAACTTTGTGGACCCAGTTTGGGGAAGAACCTTTTGTATTCCACCATGACTGCGCTCTAGTGCACAAAGCAAGCTCCATAAAGACATGGCTGGCTGGATGAGTTTGGTGAGGAAGAACTTGACTGGCCGCATAGACCCCTGACCTCAACCCGCTCCAACACCTTTGGGATGAACTGGAACGGAGATTGTGAGCCAGACCTTCTTTTTGAACATTAGTGTCTGACCTCATGCTCTACAGAATGAATGGGCACAAATTCCCATAGAAACTCCAAAATCTCGTGGAAAGCCTTACAAAAAAAGCAGAAGCAGTTATAGTTGCAAAGGAGGGACCAACGCCATATTAAAGTATTTGAATGCAATGTCATTACAGTCCTGTTGGTGTAATGGTCAGGCATCCCAATACTTTTGTCCATATAGTAAGCATTGTGTTTTAAAATCACATAGGCACACCAAGGCACCCAGCTTCATGATCTGTTTGCTAAGATGCCAGACATGACAGGTTAAAAAAAAAAAAAAAAAAATCACATAGGTTCTGCAGTGTAAACATGCTGCGCTTCACTTGCTAATACATTCACTTTTCCCTACTTAATGTGGACTGACCAGAGAGGCCCAATATGAAAGCCATTTTTTAAATGTAGTATAGGAAGATGTAGAGGAAAAAGGGAAAAGTAAAAGCCTGACCTAAGAAAATATGATCACCTAATCAGTCATTTAAATCAGTGAGGAATGCACTTATAAGACAGTGGACCGTTTATTTATGGGATGGAAAACTTCTTACTGATTACAATTGATGTGAATCAAAGGCTAAAAAGGCATGTTACATACTTATACTCGATGTAGCCATTGTCATTTGGACTGAACGTTGTCTTGTCTCGTTTAGTCGTGTTGTTGCTCTTGTGTTGTTTTGGCCTTGTGTTGCACCATGGTCCTGGAGGAACGTTGTTTCATTTTTACTATGTACTGTGTATATGGTAGAAATTACAAAATCATAAAAATTGTATTTATTCTGGCCAGAAGGACTGACGTCTCTTGTGCAATGAAGCAGGAAACCACTCCATGGCTGTTTCAGATACATACCACACACTACTTGACTGGAACCAAGAATATCGTTCATTTAAAAAAAAAAAAAAAAGTCCACTGTACCAAAGATGCGCAGATGAAGCACTAATCTGACCAAATTATCTATGTTTACGGCAATCACTAGTAATTCACTAAAGCTATGTTTGTGAGGGAGCTGTCCCTGCAGTCAGTAGATCGTGGGTTTGAATCCCAGGGCTGCCAGTGGTACCACTGAGGAAGGGATCACCCACCACCACACTGCAATCTGGATACTGTGTTCCTGGCTGCCCGCTGCTTCACTTGGTGAATGGGTTAATACAGAGAAGAGTTTTGTGCTGTTCACACTGTGTGCTGTGCTGTGTTCATGTATGACACATGTACACTTTACATTTGCACTGCATCCCATAAATAAAGGTGCAAAAGCAGCTGTAAGGCTTGGAAAATGAGGCAGGTTTTGGGATCGATTCTCTCAGCGCCAGATGCTGGTTGAGTTTAGTGACATTAGTACATGATGATCATTGTTTAATACCAGGTACTACAGCATACTGACACGAGCAGCATGCAGTGAACATCACAGTGAACAATAGTGGCATGTTGTTTGTGAACAGCTTATTTCAAATCTATGAATCTGGAGTAACGAGTCGCTTCATAGCGTTTCATCCATTTGTCCCTGGGTCACGCAAGCACAGTACTCATTTCGTTTAGCAGAATTGATTACAGCTTATCATTCGCGAATCAATATTACAGGTCTTAAATGAGAAGGTAACTATTATAGAATGAATAAAATGTTTTTTAATTGATAGGCCTAATGAAGTGATCAAGTCAGTAATAATATTAATAACTGTAAAGGCTATAGTCTAAAAGACCTTAACTAAAGTGAACTTGCAGGTCTTCCACACAGGAGATGTCAAGATGTGAAAACCCATTTTAAATTATCCGTTTAAATTTTTATTATGGCTACTGCACCAGACTAATGCCAATAAATAAAATGAACAAATGCTTTGAAAATAAATTTGTTCTGAATGAGAAAGTTCTGCGTTAGGAAAAAGATCAGAACTTCCTGTTACTAGAACATAGCTGTTTAGAATAGCCTCTTTATATAGAAGCGGTGCACCCTACTGTAGCCAGTCAGAAAACCAAAGAAACAGATACTTTCAAAGAGACACTGAGAGTCATAACACGATATGGTGCACTTTTTTCATTCTGTTGTCTCTAAGAGATTCTGAACTCTGCAATCGTTAATCTTAGAGTTGCTCTCTTGCGTCTCTTCTTGACAGTGTGATGCTGCTTGTCCAGTGGCGGCCACAGAAGTGAGTGTTATCCCTGAAACAGATACGGAAGAAGAGCCAGACTCAGATGCCCAGGAGAGGACTTGTGTATCGGACTCAGATGTGGACATTGCTGAGCAGGAGACAGTGCCATACATCACTTGTGCAGCAAAGGCACAATTAAGTCGAAGGTCAGACAGTGCTGGTGACCACCGGCCCACTCATTCACATGGTTTAGAGAAGGAACCTGAACTTGAGGATAACGGTCAGAGGACAAAGTCTGATCCCGATCCTGAAGCCCTGAAGCTTGTTCGAGAGATCTTTTTCAGCTGATGCATGAAAATACAGTTCGATCAGTTTAGCAGTACTAAATTGTTTAGCGCCAGCCTGACTTATAGGTCAGAATGAAATTTGTCTGAACTATGGATGAACTAATAACAGATATTAAGACCTGATAAAAAAAATTACATTTAAATTTTAGATTCTATTGTTAATAGTGCAATAGTTTTAGGTGGTATGATTGTCATAAAATGTTAATTATTGTAACTTCTGCATTTTAAATAAACTGTGAAAACTCCCTTAAAGACATGCACTTGAGTCATTTTTGTGGTTGTGCTTTTGGTTTCTGTTTAGGTTTTTTGAGCTTCTTCTCTTTCTAACTAAAATACAGATTTTATTGATTTAACCATAATGGTGTTTTGTGTTTGAATAGACCTGTTCAACCTGTATGTATGCATGCATTTAAACAGGTCAGATGTAATAACCGGGTCCTCGGTGGCTCAACCGTTTAAGGTTTCAAATAATGGCAATACAAAGCAAACCCCCTTTTGTTTAAATATGAATTTAGCTACACACATCAATAACATGTGCCTGTTTAATATTAATCTGGAAAAGTTGGGTGCCCTCTTTTATTCCAGTTTTGCTAATTCAACCAAAAGTAACCCTTTCAAGCAGAAAACCAATCACAAATGTGTTCCAGGCGCTGTATACAGTTGACACTGTGTACGTTTGCATTACTGTTACATCAGTTCTTTTAATGATGTAATTAAGGTATCATCCACCGTCTGCAGTCTACAAATATTTTCTGTCAGCTAACTGTAAACACACAAGTGATTCGCTTTGACACAGGTTGTTTTTCTGCATCACATCTGCAGATTTAACAGCTGTCATCTCAACGAGATAATTTAGGTGAAAAATAAACATCAAGATATGATCAAGGGGACAGGGTTCAGCTGAAAAAACCTTCTCCTCCTCAACTAACTAAAGAAATCTGACATGTGACTCCAATGCAAGTAATACTGCCATAACTCATCATGTCTTCTGGATTTTTCCTGAATTTTTTATTTTTTTTTTTTTTAAGTTAAGCTTCTATGAAACTCCTCATTTTTCTGGAAGGTCATGCTCATGTAGGTCAGCCATAGGTACTAGATTTTAAGAAGAATGTGCTTGTAAGTACAAGTAAACCATGCTGTGGCAGTGCCTATTTTGAGACATGTCCTCGGGTTTTGAGATGAAAGAGCTGCCTTTCACAAACACTATAACTAATAACTATAACTGCATGTAATAAATAAATGAAAGATGCCGCTTGCCTCCACTACAATGCTGAGTGTGGAAATGGAGTGTAAACAAACTAATGAATTATGATTAAGCCTGTTTCTCATGAACGCATCATCCTAAGCCAGGCAAAAATGATAAATTGTGCTGTTGGTGAGGAACAATCAATACTTGTTTGTTTACAGTCTTAGTTACAGTCATGTGCTTGGTGGAGACGGCCCTTCACAATAGACCAATTGCCAATCAAGTGGATAATACAGCTGTGTTTGTTGGTGTGCTTGAGTCTTGGATTGACGAGGACCAGGACAGGGACGCTAGTGCTCGTTGTTCTCAGAGAGTAGATGTGTTTGGCTGTTCACATGGTCATCAAGCTTTTGCTTTGACTGCGCACACACGGAAACAACGACAAGAACATAAAATATAGTTTGAATTCAAAATTGACGTTGCTTATTGCTAATGATAGTAGCAAGTAAATGACACCTTTCAGCCACAACATTTTTTGGCCTTGCTCACACAATATATGGACAAATGTTTTGGGACACCTAACCATTACACCAACTGGGACTTTAATTAACACATACATAGACTAATGTGGAGTTAGACCCCCTTTTCAGCTATAACAGCTTCCATTCTTCTTGGAAGGCTTTCCACAAGATTTTGGAGTTTCTGTGGGAATTCATGCCCTTAAATTTTGAGGTCAGGCACTGATGTAGGCCTGTTTCAGTTCATCCCAAAGGTGCTGGACGGAGTTGAGATCAGGGCTGTGTGCAGGTCAGTCAAGCTCTTCTACACCAAACTCCAACAATGTCTTTATGGAGCTTGCTTGTGTTCTCTGAGGCACGGTCATGCTGAAAGGTTCTTCCCCAAACAGTGTCCACAAAGTTGGAAGCATGGCATTGTCCAAAATGTCTTGGTATGCTGAAGCAATAAGATTGTCCTTCACTTCAAGTAAGTGACCCAATACTTTTGTCCATATAGTGTTTTTACTACAAAATCGTAGTACAACCTGACCTCTCTGAACTTTTTTCTCATCTCTTAAGTGTTTGAGTGGTACCAAAGAGACACTTGTGTAGTGACACTGGGTTGAAAAATAGCTTGCTTATAAATAACTTACCCCCTTGGGCTTATAGACTCCTAGTTTGAAGCGACAGCAGACAACATCCACAAAGAAGCCAACCAGGCCATGCAGCATACCTAAGAGACCAGAGAGCACTTTAACTCAATCTAGGTCATTTTTCTTCTTGATCAGGCACACTGTAACGGGTAAGATTCCAAAATCAAACTGGTATACTGGAATAGTACCTGTAGTGGAGAAGATGCCGCCAATGATGCCGCACAGGCGAACTAGGAACTGCCAGAATGGCATGTGTTGTTCCGTCACCCGTACCCTTAGTGAGCTGACATCGTACTTCATAAAGATGCCCGAGACACCATGACTGCCTGCTGCATGGTTGATCACCCGTTCCTGTGGGCACGGTGCCAAAGTGCAATCCATTAGCTTAACAGAGCTGACCAAGGTTTCATTAATCAATCTAATTCAAACACGATTACAAAATAAAAATCAATGATTAAAATGTACATTCTCAGCCTCAGCAATTATAAGCTGGCAGTCTGCATGATGATAATGTATACTTTAAATTGTCCTGCTCGCCTCTCACAGTAAGAAACAGAGCATGATGGACAATCCCATTTCTATGCTTTTTGCCACATAATGTTTTGGTGTCTGAAGTCGTTTGAAAGGCATTCCTCGTTTATCTGTGCTGGACCACACAGTCAACCAGAGACTTGCTGTCTTTTTACAGACTGATGATTATAGCAGAAATGCAATTCGTCACTCTAGAGAAGCAGCAGGTGGTGCAATTCACTATCAAAATCAGCTTTACACTCTACCAACACCATCAATACACAGCTAAATAACAAAGAAAGCAGAAACACAATAACTGAAACACATCATGAATGTTTTGATAACTACCTAATAACAGGAAAAATAATTTAATGCTTAGATTTCTAACACATTAATTTGGTTGTTAAAACTATGACTATATTACTTGACCATTGAAGCAATTATAGTCCCGTTTTCACAAAACAATTTATTTAGAGCACAAAGCTGAAACCTTCTTACCAGGATACAGCATGTATAATTACTTTAGTGGGTGTGGTTATTTTACTGTCCCAGTTACTTCCTGCAGAAACCTGGAATTGTCTGCACTCTTTACATTGTAGATCTTTTTTTGTCTCTGGTTTCTAAACACATACCACTTTCACAATCAAGCCATTAACCTACCCGTTCTGTAACTGAATACTGATGCGTATCAGCAGACACCTTGTAGGTTTCCAGTTTGGTGGGAACAATGGTAATGAAGTACTGAAACATCTGATTATCTAGTAACAAGAAAAACACAGGTGATTTAAAGATATAAACAATCCACTTTTTTACTCATTCAGTGATGCTTAAATCTATTGTACTTCAATTCACTGTAGGCTTAAATGAACAAGTTTAGCATATAGTGAATGTGTAATACAACAGGCCACAATCATTTCTATTCAACATTATGCCAGTATTTGAACTGTAAAACCTGTTTTTCAGGTCATGCCTTTGTACGACACTTACGGTCTGTGCACACTTTTTCAGTTCCATCCAGTGGGTTCAGTATGCCTGGGATTTCTTCGCCAAAAGACAGGTGATCTATCCGATGGGAGAAGTTGTATGCTGTGGAATGATAAAAGAAATACAATTAAATCTGATGTCTTTTTATTATTATGCCACTGTTAGCACTCTAACATGATTAAATCTAAACCTTAAAAAGAAAGAAATATAATGCAGCAAGGCAGGTTTAACAGACAGGGCCTTTTCTTGTCTACTGAAAGCTCTAAAACCACAGAAACAATGTTTTGCATACAGATTTTGCATTGGAAACAAATGATGTTGGCCTTTGACAGTCAGTTTCACCTTTATATTCTCAACCATGCTCCCACTTTCCCCTCAATGCAAGAGCCAGAGCACTCATATGCTAATGCTTTCTGTGACAAACAGTAATGTAATGTGACAGCACACAGAAGTTAACTTGCTTTCATGGCTGACCAGGGCAGCGAGGTGAGCATGGCCTCTTGGGTGTGGAATGGCCCTGAAATAAAGGACAGACACAGAACACATTGACTGTTAAGATTTAGATCCAAACTGCTGTCTGGAACTTCCAGACACTGGGTCTGCTCTATGCCATTATATTTACTCATGCATGCATAAATATAGCAAGTGATACTCTAGTCTATAACAAGAATTTAGGAAAGACAGCCACCACTTATTTCTGCATGTAATCAGTCTGATATAAAAAAAACATCAGCATTTATTAAAGGTACACGAAAATGCCACATGCAAAGCTCAATACATATTAGAAAATCTGAACCACCAAGGGGAAGATTGAATGGGAAATGCCAAAGGGACAAAGGATGCGTACTTGCCGACTGTGATGTGGAAATTGCCAGCTACTTTATTAACATAAACGTATCCGTGTATCCTACACGCGTTGAGCGGCTGCGTGGGATCATCTTCTCTGAGGAGAGAAAAGTACAAAAATACACTCATTTACTACACAAGACGAAATTATACTTCAGCATCTGTGAACATGTACAGGCTCATAAATGTCTAGTCCCCAGCTAACGAAGTACATTGCACTAAACATCCCCACTTTATACATTAAATACCTCATATTACAGTCTGGACTTCCAACAGCACCTGCATTTCACCATCTGTTTACTGCCACTTTACTATGCTTATATCCTGTTACTGATACTTTTAATAAGCTTTAATTTACACTTATTCAGTGTGGCTCAATGCTGCTGTCTCCTGTACTATAATAATATATTATGTTGCAATATTAATTCTGGAAGGTTTACATTCCTTTCCCACTTTACTGTTACGCTGCTTTTGTCTCGGATTTACATCTCATTCAAACTACTGTTACATTGCTGTGTTGTCTATTTATTATATTGTTTCAGTCATCCCATGCACTTTATTTAATGCTGCTATAACTATACTGTTACATTACAGTTGCATTGTTGTACTGTCTATTTCATCTATTGTCTCTGTCGTAACTTGTGTTCTGTTGCTATATGTTGCACTGTGGAGAAATGATGCCTCATCGTGCTATGTATGTGTTCACTGCTGCTGATGACAAAGTAACCTTGAATCTATTAGTTAGTGTCCAAATCAAACTTTAAAAAACATAGGAAAGTCTAATTTTATCCTCCAAAAACAATCACATCTGTAACGTTACACCTCTTCTGCCAGCCAATCCTCAAACTACTCCATTTGATTCTGTTTCATTTCTGGTTGTGGGTCTCATCCCAACCAAACACTCCTTGAAAACCCTCTAGATTCATTCGACGCAATGTTTTAATTTCAAAAGTAGCAAGCTACACTTGACCCCTTTCTTATGTTTATATGCACTTTCACAAAATTAATTTCTCTTTAGAGAGTGTAACAAAAGGCACCAGTCGTAAGACAACTGATTTAAGTGAAAGTGACCATTCTGTCATATGTGAACACACCACAGCACACAGTGTGAACAGCACGAAATTCCACCTCTGCATTGTTTCCTAATGTAGGACAAATTAAACAGATATGTCAAAGCAGTACAGGCATGTTCATCACCTTAGTGAGGAACACTGTGGGGGGAATGTGTCTGCCTACTTTGCTGTCAGGCTATAATACATGTATTAATCCCAGTCCTGTGCCATGCTTAAATGTGTTTCATAAACAGGGTGGGGGACTGACCTTGGCGGTAGTGCAGTGGGGCCTCCTCTCATGACGCTCTTGAAGATGACGTCCTGGAGGGAATGCTCCTCTCGCAGCCGGTTCTGAACCAGCAGAAGTGTTCTGGGGAAAATGAGAAATGAATGAGTCAGAGGTAGCTGTTGGTTTGTAATTTTTGCTAGAATGCATGAAAAATTCAATAGCTTCTTTGCTGTAATAATGAATTGCTTTAGGCTGGGTATGCACACAGTCTTCATTCTGCAATGCCTTTTGCAAAACCAGGCCTAAATCAATAGCAGAACAAAGATAATATATATCCACTACACAAATGAATGAATAGAAATGTTATTACAGACAAAGTAACTTGGTTACCTGTGCCATAGCCGCTGCTGAGGGGACAGGTCAAATATAACCTGTCAAACAGCAAAAAACAATTTAATACACTTTGACATAAGGCAAGTACACAGTATCTATCCTAACAAAATACAAAGATGATTTCAACAGCAATGACTTCTCACCGGTTCATACTGAAGGCCGTCTGAGGCTACCATTGTCTCAGCCAGGTCCAACACATCTGCACCCACAACTGGAGAAACCAAGATGAACATGAAAAAACATCTGATGCACTGAATGATAATGTTTATCATAAAATGTAATTAATGTATGTGAATGCCTGGTCTTGAATTTCTGCACTATTTTGATGTGCATTTAGAAATCCAGCCCTAAAAGATCAGAAATTACACTTCTGTGGGTAGAAATACTTACACTGGCACCTCATGGCGACTGTAATATCTATATTGATTCTTAATTTACTGCAAGAAACAGAAAAAAAAAATCTTAATTTCCCCTTAATAAAGGTTTTGTAACACAACGTCATACACACATATATAGTGTTTTGAATAGAAAAAATATGTATTGTTCACAATTTATCTTGAGCTTTGTAATGTGTGGGTAACATTGCATTATTTATGTTGACAGCCTTACCTGGAAAAATCCTTATCTACTTCATACTCATACTTCATCCACGTATCCCGATACACAAAAAATTCAAAGAAGGCCAGGAGTGCCATTGACACGAAGGCCAACAAAGACACTGTTAGCAAAAAAAAAAAACCAACAATTTGAATGAATACAAAATGACTGTGCCCAAACCTTTAAAACTGAATGAATGAGGACAACAAGAAAGCTTATGAATCTTCTGGTAACTTTGTGAGTGCTCACCAGTTCCTCCACTAGTAGTTGTTTCAACATAACTCTCTGGTACTTTCGGGAAGGCATCCAGCTCCTTCACAAAATTGAGGGCTTTCTTTCGAGACAGTCTCCGCATCTTCAAAGCGATTCACCACCTTCACTTCCCTCATGAACCTGCAATGAACAGTTATAGGGTTAATATGTCAAAGCGATGAATATGTAATTACGGAACATTATACACAAAAGTCACTCAATATGCTTTATTAATGTTGATTGCTCATATTTTTTCTTGCACTCTCTTTCGTCCTGTCTGCACTTGTGGTCTTCCGTTCTGTTCTGTTTCTTTTCACAGTGTACTGTGCATATGGTTGAAATGACAATAATACCTGCTTGACTTTAACCACCTTTTTAAAGTTGGGTACAGACTTTAAATAAAACACGTACTTAGGAACTAGGTGAACTTAGGAACAATTCACAGCTATATTCTGGAGTCAAACTGCTGAGACACCGCATTTCTAAAACCAGTGAAATATAAACTAGATTAAGGTTAAGTTAATTTCCAATTGCAGCCCATGTTAAATCTTGAAGCAGCAGCAGTAGTCAATAGAATGCAACTGTTGCACCGTTTAAGGTTAAACAGCAAAGTTGAAATAAAATGAAGTGACCCCTTATATTCATGTGTGAACACATCAAACCACAGCACACAATGGGACATTCTTTCTCTGTATTCTACCCATTCACCAAGCATCAGGGAGCCTAGGAGTTATGGGAATCAAACCCACAACCTTCTGATCGTTATTCTTATTCATTTAGGCATTTTATAAAACATATGTTGCTTCCAATATGTTTTTCTAACTGAACAGTCTGTCAGAAAATAATGTTAGAGAAGTTCTTCTTCTGCACTATCCCTATCTTACTTGGCATAAACACCACTTACCTGTAAATTAGCAACACTAATCAGGACCTATTTATCAGTCTCCAGCAATACTTCAAGAGGTATCTCCAAACTCCCTTGCAGTATCATAACGACAGCAGATATGTTATGTTGCTAATATTAGTCAATATAATGTAATTTCTGTGCTCTAGGACGTTAAAATGATAAATATGCTAAACTAGCTAGAGCTAACACATGCAACAACACACTAAACCAAAATCGTCGGTTTTTTGCATGTCTATTCGCTTACCTTTAAAAGTGTGGCTGAAAATTTATGGATGGACGAATTCATTTAGTTTTATTCAGACTACAATCCCCTTTTAAGTTGGGAATCTTCAAAATGAACGTTTTATCGGATCAAAACGCTGGTTCATTTTTGGCTGTGACGATTCCTTACTGATGCATTATGGGAGTTGTAGTACTTCGGCGATTGCCTCTGTCGCGAGTCTACACCGCCACCCACCGAGCGGTGAGAAATCCTTAAATCATACACTATATGGACAAACGTATTAGGACATATTTGTTTTTAAGGGTTTGGGCCCAAATTCGTGCACACAGTTTGGGGAATAACCTTTTCTATTCCAGCATGACTGTGCCACAGTGCACAAAGCAAGACATGGCTGGATGAGTTTGGTGTGAAAGAACTTGACTGGCCCCAGAGCCCTGACCTCAAACCCATCCATCACGTTTGGGATGGACTGGAACAAAGATTGTGAGTTCATCCCAACATTAGTGCCTGACCTAATAAATGCTCTACAGAATACTTGAGCATAAATTCCCCACAGAAACACTCAAAATCTTGTGGAAAACCTCCTCGGAAGAATGTAAGCTTTTCTGGCTGAAAAGAGGGGCCCAACTCCATATTAAAGTTTATGGCTTTGAATGCAATGTCATTAAAGTACCTGTTGGTTTAATAGTAAAGTATACTAATACTTTTGTCCCTATAGTTTACAACCTTTCCTAACTTTAAGTGTACACTACTTGAAATTACCCTTCTCACAAGAATACTGTTATTTATTTTGTAAAATCTTCTTGTAACCGATTATTCCAACATTCAAATACTCTCACTGCATTGAAATCAGTTTTAAGAATTTAATAACATGGTTAGGAAGGATAAACAACAGCTTTTATCACTGTGAGTTTCATTATAATGGCAACACTCCCTTATATAAATGTGCTGTAGGAGTCTTACAGAGATTTTACAGGAGTTTTACAGTAATTCAAATTCAAATTCAAATTCAAATTTTATTTGTCATGTACACATTATACACAGTATGATGTGAAGTGAAATGCTTATACGACTGCTGATAACCTATAATAATAATATAAATGAATGTCCAGTGCAGAAGATAAATTGTGCAATTTGAAATATAAAGAAATATGGATTAATGTACATTATGTACAAATAGAATAAAATAGAATAAAATAAAATATAAATAGAGTGACATTTTTTTTTCCTGTAACAATGTACAATGTAACAAGGTTAGTGTTGTACTCCATGTTTAGGTGCTTACATCACTTCCTACTGACTTTTTCAACACGAACATAAACTCTTAAAGGAAACATAAACCTGCGTATAATACATGTAATTAATTCCCTTTCTCCCTCTCCTCCCTCTTCTCCCTCCTTCTCTTCAGCGTTTGGTGGAGGCGGCGGAAGAGGCTCACCTTCAGCATGAGGAAGATCCTAACCTGCAGGTAACATTCCTCTATCACCATGGCAACGCCAGCCATTCACCATAGCAACGCCACTTAGTCACTGGTGTGCATTGTCAATAAGTGTCTGGATTGCAGCTTTAAATGGGGGACAAAAACTTTCAGTTACTTTTAGTATATACTAACGCAGATGCTGTCACTGAGCTGCCTGCTGTGGACAGGGCACAGTCTGAGAGAAGGTCAGATCTGTGTGGATTTGTTTACACTGTATATGCGCTACAAACACTTTCACTTTCTCAAAATCCAGCATAATGTGTTTCAGTTTACACTCAAAACTGCCTTACTTTTATCAGCATTATACAAATAACATGCATCAGTCACTACAAGAAAGGTCCAGTTGGGCAGTCTTGACTTTTGATTGAACCAAAACAATACATTTCTGTACATTTCAGTTCATTTTTATGTAACAGACTCATCAAAATTGCATGTAAACTATTCAAGTGTTGTATTATTTTTATTTTTTAAGTTAAGTTATTTTAAGTTAAATCAGGGGTTTGTGTCCCTGTGAAATCTTGGTGGATTACGCCATTATTTAGGACCTCAGGAGCTCGACTGCCATCTTTACACATCAGATTAACTACCAAAATAATTAGGAAATCGTCGAGTCAATCACATTTTGATATCCAGTGGGTGAGACCAAAACTCCGGGCGTTCTAGATATATGAAGTTAAGATACACTGACTGTGAATATGAGCCATCATTTCACATGGTAGCGTAATTAACCATTGGTAGAAACTGGATACATTGGTAGAAATTGAATAAATTGGTAGAAATAAAATTTAAAAAATGACTCTTTGCTGCAAGAATCACTGTAAAACTCCTACAAACAATGAACAAAGTTGATCTGTTACAAACTTCAAATACACATGAAATGTCTGTGTTTAGTACAGCACCAAATTTTTATCAGAAATTCAAATATTTTCTCAACGTTTTTTAACCTTATTTTGTCACTTGTGGTCTGAACTGAAGCTGTCATTGCTATGGTTGTTCTAAACCATGCGAGATTTGCAGTCAGTAGTTTTTGCAGCACCATGGACAGCAACAGCTTCTAGTAGCCCAAGTTACCCATAAAGCACTCTGCCAGGATTATGTTTGGAGCCACACACAGTTCCTGCCCACAGCAGAGTCACTAAATCAGTCAGGGCTCTAGAGCAAATGGATTCTTGTAGACCTATCAACCTTTAAAGGCACGCACCGTTTCCAAATACTGTACAAACAAGTAACGTTCAGTCCATCTAACGCTGGTGTGCGGAAAAGCCATTGATATGTCGATTAGTGTCATTAGTGTCAGAATGTTTTTCTTCATGCTGGTTTCAAAGCACATGGCCTCGATTTTCTGAATCAATTCTGACAAATTCTGCCAACTGCGTTAAGAGAGAACGTCTTTCAGAAACAGAAAGAGGAAAAGTGCTTGTGCGTCTCTTTCAGTCTGTGGGCTAATGGCTGTATTTTTTATGCAAGTCCATTTACTGACTGAAGTCCTCTTTATGTGCCACAATGGAGGATTTAAATGACTTTCTTCTCCGGCTGCCTCAGGGAATTCAGTCCTTCCACATTTCATATCAATTTGTTGATGCATCTGCACATGTGCCCCCCCCCACCATCACAGTAGAGTGGGGGAGGAGTGTGTGGGGGGAGGAGTGTGTGTATGTGGGGAACAGTGTGTGTGGGGAGCAGTGTGTGGGGGAGCAGTGTGTGTATGTGGGGAACAGTGTG
>JBBPDB010000032.1:8522523-8544098 GCA_037974465.1 Brachypetersius altus | reverse complement strand
TTCGTGCCCTGGATGTGCATCCCACAAATCTCCATCAACTGCAAGATGCATCCTATCAATATGGGCCAACATTTCTATAGAATGCTTTCAGCACCTTGGTGAATCAGTGCCACGTAGAATTAAGGCAGTTCTGAAGGTGAAAGGGGGTCAAACACCGTATTAATTTGGTGTTCCTAATAATCCTTTAGGTGAGTGTATAGTGTCAATTCGAGGTCATATCAGGGTGGGTACTCAGAAAGGAGAAATCTGGAATTATTTATATTATAGCATTTATAACATGTAAATATAAATAAAAATATATTGTTGTACTTGTTTAAGAGATTTAATCAACCCCCACCCACAGAAAAACTGGTAGAACTCTAGTTTTCCAATTGGTGTTACTGTGTAACAGGAGATGTTCATATGTCATTTTTACCGAGTCAAGTCTCAAGTCTTTGAGTGGCAATGTTTACAAACGGCGACTCTAAATGTGGAATTTTTGAGCTCTTTAGAAGATACGCTAATTGGCCACGCCCCACAATTACAATTGGCTGTTGCTTAGCAGACGGCGGGACTGCATGCCCTCACCAACATGGAGAATTTGCCTTAAATGATATTAAATCTAAAGGTTAATATGAAAAATATATCTCACACTCTAAATGTGAAACTCCACAGTTAGATGGGGCTCGGTGACCCCTTTCCAACCGTTATTAGCTGAAAACCGTTCACTTAGGACAAAAGTGATGGGACCGGGGTGAGGTGAACGGTTTTCGGGTCGATGGAAAGAGTGCGAGATATAAATAAATAATTCCATAACATAAACATTGTTTACGAGGTATGACTCACGAGTCACAGCACTGAGCACTGAGTCAAGTCTCGAGTCGTTGAGGGAAGTCTAAAGTCAAGTCACAAGTCTTTGTTTGTGCGACTTAAGTGTGACTCGAGTCCCCATCTCTGCTGTGCTACTGCTGGATTGTGGGTAGAGGTCAGTCCTTCCAGCATTTCTGGTCAGTATGGCCAAGTTCAGATTAACAATGAAGCAAAGAGTAAAAAAAAATAAATAAGGGTGGAAATGGAGAAAACAAAGAAATATTTCTGAATATGGAATCGATGCAAGCAGGTGGGAGGTGAGAAACGATTGTCAACTTTATCACAGATCCGTTCTCTATGAACTCTTAACAGAATTCTGCACTAAAGTGAACTAAATTAAGTGATTGCATTGCTGCTGTCCTTCTTTCTCGGTTTGAAAAAGAGTCACTCCGGCCCCTCTGGTTTCCCAGACATGGATTAGGCCTTAAATTGCAATGCCAATCGTGAATCGCCACTGGAAATGTCTGGACTTAATCTGGGTCTGGGAAATCTGCCAGCCATGTCTATATCTAAGCAGACCTGCAAAGCCATTTACTTTTTAATGGCAATAAAATTCTCTATGTTTTTAAAGCACAGTAAATGGCCTGTTTTGTTTTTCAAGAATAAAACATATTTGATTTTTGCTTTTTAGCCGATCTTATCTAGTAATTAGAAAGAGGGCAAATAAAGCTCCTGCTCAGCCTCTGGGCTTGCTTGTTTGGGCTGTATTTACAATGTTTGGCAACCAGTGACGGCTCCTATCAGTCTCTCCCAGAGGGCAATACAACTGTTGTCATGATGGTTAAGGCGCCACCGTTTACCATTCAAGTGGTAAACTGAGAGCTAGCAAGGGGTAAATAAAGAGCTAGCTAACCTGACGCTGTCACAATTTGTTTTTTCAGGTTACCTCACCTAGCAGTACCACAGTAACCTTTAGATGGCAGCATAAGCTGGCTGCCTTGATGATCCCTACTTTAGGTTACATATGATAAAAGTGTGGTCCCAGCTAGTGTAACAGGTAGACCATGCTAGAAAAATTCCCTGTCCTCCCTGAGTAGTGCCTGATCACCACTGCCCTTTTTGGACACACTGGGAACATTAATAAAGCTACATAAGCCTTTCATAGCAACTGACACAGACCAGTAGAAACACTCATTAACCCTTCAGGGGGGGTTGTTCTACCCATTGCTGCGCAAGTGGTTTTTGGTTTTAATTATGATTTAATGTAAATATTCATCCAATCAATGCATAGTATTGTTTAGTCTATATGTTTTACTATTAATCTGTACAATGTTTTTTCGTGGCTTCCATGGCAAGAACAAAGCAGACCGCCCAAACAAAGCTCAGTTGCGGAATGTGTCTTCAGTGTTGAACCTTCCAGATCACACCGGTGCACTTTAATTTTTAACCCTTATAGTTTTTAATCCTTATAGTCGTACCTGAACACACCACAGTACAATATGAACAGTGTGAAATTCTTTCTCTGCATTTTAACCCGTTCACCAAGTGAAGCAGTGGGCTGCCCTGGAGCGCCAGGGAGCAGCGTGTAGGGACAGTATGTTGCTCAAGTGTATCTTAGTGACACTAGTTAGGATTTGAACTCACAACCTTCTGATTGCAGGGCCAACGCCCTAACCACTAGGTGTGTCCACCAGCAATATAACATTCTCTGGGGTGACCAGTGCAGCTTGATGCTTGTCGATACAGACCTTTATGAACGTTAAAAGTAGGTTTATGCCAGTTGCCACCAGGACTTAAGTTACTGAAAGCGCCTCCTGTCTGTAAAGTGTTACCCAGTATTTTATACAACCACAAACACAGACTCATCTCATCTACAGCCTCGATCATCAGCCCGTTCCCGCAGAGCTCAGAGTGCCTCCCGTTTCATTTGCATATAATTACAGCCCCGCGCTTCTGGGTAATGCTGGAGTCAATCAGTCGGAGCTGGCAGGTAAACAGCGGCCCATTTAAAGGTGAGAATTTGAACACTCTCGAAGCAAACTGCTGCGGATACCCGGCTATTACAGCAGTTAGCAGAGCCACATAAACAGCCCACAGTGAGTTCCGCAAACTTTATCGCTCCTAATAACTGTCCAGGTCCATATCTCCGGCCCCGGCGTTACGGCCCTCTCTCGGCTTCTGAGAGGCCTGACGCAGCAGCGAGGGGGGAGCAGTGCTGCTGTTAATTATCGGCCTGCGTTTAGAGCTTGGCCCAGCCAGGCGAGGAGAAGAGAGGGAGGAGAAGAGAGGCAGAACATGGCCGAGAGGAGAGCCACGGGCGACACCGGCCCTAGGGTCCTCCTGGGCTGAGGACCCGCAGACGGCAGGCTGATGGAGAGGCGCAAGGATGGTAGCGCGTGTCAGACTCCGGCAAGAGAACAGCCCTGATGCTGCTGACAGGCCTGATGCACTGCCAGTCAGAGAGAGAGAGGGGGGTTCAGGGGTGGCAGAGAGAGAGGGAAAGAGGGAGAGAGAGAGAAAGAGAAACAGACAGAGAGAGACAGAGAGACAGAGAGAGAGACAGAGAGAGTGAGGGCCAGCAAAAAACTGCTAATAGAAGAAGCAACTGGAGACAGTTGATGGAGTGAAGGCTCCCACTGCTGTTGCAACCGGTGTGTAATCACACATGGGAAACAGTGTGTAATTGTGTGTAATTGTGTGATTACTTTGTAATTTTAGATGATAAAAAATTTAGATAATACAATTCCACATGGCAACCAGTGTGTAACCAGTATAATCTAATATGACAACCAGTGTGTAACCAGTGTACAGTTTCATAATCTGGCAGCCAAATAGTTTTTTCAGAGCAGAAACTGTCGGGACATTCGTGTCTGAATGGAGTGACCTGCTGTCTTCATTGAGTTGTTATTATAGGTCACCTTAAACTCACAGTCAGACATGGCACCCCTGTGTGAGGATGTCGAGTGAGGCCCTGACTTGAAATATCTTAACTTTATAATGATGCTGAAAGTACCACACACACACATACACACACACACACACATACACTCACACACACACACACACAAAACCAACCACATTGCTGGCATGAAGCTAAATGAAGTGGAGGATAATGATATGTGCTATAATGACATTGTCACCATCCGGTCAGACTCTCAGCTTTTCCAGACATAAGAGCTGAAATGAGACCACCTGACAGCTTGGGCTGCCACCGCCTCGTCGTCTCGTGAACAGTCCTGCCAGAGTCACAGAGCAGGCAGCCCTCTCTCACCAGCGTCTGAGGAGGGTGATGAGGATGATGATGCTGGGGATGACATTCAAACATGACGCCTGCCTTCGTTTCAAACCCGACGTGCTCTGGAATAATCCCTCGCTTTCTCTCTTAATCAGGTCTCTGGAGGAAGCTGCTCTGTTGCGAGGATGTCATTAGGTCTCTCCACGCTGACATTCAGCCTTTACGGTGCAGGAAAACCTACAGCGATCTCCGTGTTCTCCTTGGTTAAATGGGTTCTCATTTGATCTCGAAACTGAGCCTGTCGGCACCTACACTGCCTACACCAGCGGCATCCAATTGGATTGGGGCTCATTTGCATATCAGTTGTACAGAGACAGTAGCAAGCCTGTTTAATTCTAAGGGATAAAGAAAGTTTGGTTGTGTAAGGATGAAAACCACACAAGCATCCAAAACGGATAAAACTGCCTAAAAATAATTAATAGTACAGTAATCCCCTGCTTTTCGCAGGGTTACATTCCAACAGCACTCACATGTAGTGAAAAAATGGTAAAAAATACCTAAAAATGTCTATTTTTATAGTGTAAATCCAAAATTTGCCCACAAATACGCTCCCAGAACACTTTAATTTCATTTTAAACTCAGTTTAATGCAATACCCTTAAAGAAAATGTAAAGGTAAATAAATGATCAGAATCAGAAAACTTTAGGATTAGCAAATTAGGATAAACAACTCTCTCTACCCACACGTTTAGACAGGGCACAGCTGACTAATACTAAATAAACTGAGATAACTGTTGAAAATTGTGTGTGTGTTGGGGCGGTGGTTAAAACACTAAAATACGAGAACAAGACACGGAGCAGTCATGTTACATGCTGCAACAGCTGCTTCTTCTTTTTATGGCGGTTGACAACGTTTCAGTGTATTACTGCCACCGCTGAACTGGTGGTGGTAATACAATTCCGTTCTCAGAAAAATCTGCGTTAGACTGAATCCATGTAAAACTGATGGGTTACTGAAAATGACAATGAAGCAAGAAAATCGCACATTTTTCCTATTTTTTGTTTATATTGTATAAATCCACTATGCAACATATTAGTCCAGAATTTTATAAATCCACAATTTAGATATGTAAAATTAAAATGTTCAAGAATGCTTCATCGGGTCTTAAACAATATGTATATACAGTTATAGGTCCATAAATATTTGGACAGAGACACAAGTTTTCTCATTTTGATTCTTTACTTACAATGAATTATGAATGAAACAATTCAGATGCGGTTGAAGTGCAGACTTCCAGCTTTAATTCAATGGGTTAAATAAAAGTATTGCATAAAAAGGAAAGGAACTAAAGTCACTTCAATGCATAATATCCTCATTTCAGGGGCTCAAATGTAATTGGACAAATTAATATAACTGAGAACAAAATGTTTATTAATACCAATGACTGCCTGAAGTCTTGATCCCATAGACATCACCAGGCAGTGGGTTTCCTCCTTTTTAATGCTCTGCCAGGCTTTGACTGTAATGGCTTTCAGTTGCTGTTTGTTTGTGGGTCTTTCTGTCCGAAGTTTAGTTTTCAGGAGGGAAATTCGTGCTCAGTTGGGCTGAGATCAGGTGACAGACTTGGCCATCCAATAACATTCTGCTTCTTTGCTATAATAAACTCCTGGGTTGCTTTTACCGTATGTTTTGGGTCATTGTCCATCTGAACTGTGGAGTGTCACCCAGTCAACTTGACTGCATTTGGCTGGATTTAAGCTGACAGTATGTCTCTGAACACCTCAGAATTCATCCGACTGCTTCTGTGCATGCCCAAGCCATCACACTGCTGCCGCCATGTTTTACAGATGATGTAGTATACTTTGGATCAGGAGCTGTTCCATGTCTTCTCCATACTTTTATCTTGTCATCATTTTAAGGTTGATCTTGGTCTCATCTATCCACAGAATGTTGGTCCAGAACTGTGCTGGCCTCTTTAGATGTTTCAAGTCCAGTCTAGCCGTTCTATTTGTGAGGCTTATGAGTGGCTTGCACCTTGCAGTAAACCCTCTGTATTTGCTTTCATGAAGTCTTCTCTTTATGGTAGACTTGGATATTGACAGGCCTGCCTCCTGAAGAGGATTCTTCACTTGGCTGCATGTTGTGAAGTGGTTTTTCTTCACCATGGTAATGATCCTGCGATCATCCACCTCTTTTGTCTTCTGTGGACGTCCAGTCTTTGCTTTTCTGTACCACACTGTAGATTTTGCCACTCCTAATATTCTGGCAATTTCCTGAATGGGATTTTTTCTGTTTTCGCAGACTAAGGATGGCCTGGTTCACCTACATGGAGCTCTTTTGACCGCATGTTGTATGTTCACAGTATACGCTTCCAAATGCAAATGCCAAATTCAAATTCAAATTTTATTTGTCACGTACACATTATACACAGTATGATGTGAAGTGAAATGCTTATACGACTCCTGATAACCTATAATATAAAGGGAATGTCCAGTGTAAAAAAGAAATTGTGCAATTTGAAATATAGAGAAATGTGGGTTAATTTACATTATGTACAAATAATAGAATAAAAATAGAGTGACAACAGTAACAATTAAATGGTAGAAAAATAGCAATAGAATATATAATATACAGGCAAAAATGTGCAGTTATGGCAAGACAATGTGCAGATATAGATATGTGCAAGATCACAGTCACAGTTCTGTATGTGCAAAATGTGCAGAATGTGCAAAAGTGTCAGTTATGTGTGAATGTATGTAGTGTAGTGTGCATGTAGTTGGTAGGGGCTGTTGGTAGCCTAGTGATTATGGCATTCGCCCTGCGACCAGAAAGTCCGGGTTCGATTCCCAAGACCTCTAGGCACCGCTGAGGTACCCTGAGCAAGGTACCGTCCCACACACTGCTCCCCGGGCGCCGTGTTCCTGGATGCCCCCTGCTTCACTTGGTGAATGGGTTAAATGCAGAGGAAGAATTTCGTGCTTTTTACACTGTGTGCTGTGGTGTGTTCACGTATGACAAATGGTCACTTTCATGTATGTAGTCTGCATGTCACCGTTCAAAGTTCACAGTTCAGCTTTGTGCAAAATGTGCAAGTGTGTCATATGAGCACATGGTGGGTAGTAGAACAGTTTGTGAAAAGCCAATCAAGTGTGAAGTCCTATGTGGTGTTGTGATTGAGAGTCCGTATAGCCTGCGGGAAGAAGCATCTCCTCAGTCTCTCGGTGTTGACCTTCAGGGAGCGGAAACGCTTACCTGACCGCAACGGAGAGAACAGTCCATTGTTGGGATGGCTGAGGTCTTTCACGATCTTCCTGGCTTTGGTCCAGCACCGGTTGTTGTAGATCGAGTGCAGGTCAGAGAGCTTGATGCGGATGATGCGCTCAGCTGATCGCACCACCCTCTGTAGAGCTCATCTGTCCTGCATGGTGCTATTTCCAAACCATGTTGTGATGTTTCACGTCTGGATGCTCTCTATGGTGCAGGAGTAGAAGTTCCTAAGCACCTTAGAGGGCAGTCTAAAGTCTCTCAGTCGTCTGAGATGGTAGAGTCGCTGCCGGTCCCTTTTCACCATGGTGTTGATGTGGCAGGACCATGACAGGTTTTGTGTGATGTGAACACAGAGGTATCTGAAGCTGTCCACTCTCTCCACTGGGCTCTTGTTGATGACAGGGCTCTGATAGTTCCTTTCCTGCTTTGTACTAAACTCCTTTGTCTTGCTGACGTTCAGGAGGAGGTTGTTCCTCTGGTACCAGCTCTCCAGATTCCTAATCTCCTCCATGTAGGCCGTCTCATTGTTGTTAGAGATCAGGTCCACCACAACGGTGTCGTCAGCAAACTTGATGATGGTGGTGGAGTTGGTAGTGGCTAATCCCTTATGGACCACAATTATTCTAACATTCAAATGCACTTACTGCTTCAAAAACCTTAAGAATCTTAAGAATTTAATAACATGGCTAAGAAGTGTAAATGCGATTTTTAGCACTCCATGAGTGATTTCTGTTTCATTATAAAGACAGGTTGTCCACTACAGAAATACAGGAGTTGTATATTAATCCTATAGGGATCCAGCAGTAGTCCTGCAGGAGTTCTACTGGGATTATGATGGTTGATCCCTCAGGAAAACAGACCTGTGGAGTCCTGATAAACTTTCAGGACTCTGGTAAAATGTATTTGCAAGATATAAAATAAACACTTTTCTCTCAAAGCCACACAGACTCCAAGTTATCACTGTAGAGGCACTGCTCCACTTGTATTCTAAGCTCTTTCTCAAACAGTGGTAACTGTAGCAGCATTGATAATTTGGGAAAACTGGACCTCTGCATGGGCATGATTACATTTCTCATTAAAATGGTTCATCAGGGAACATGACTCATCACATTTGAAAGATGTTAAAATACACATAGCATCTTCCATACACGTTCAGTCAAAGGTGCAAGAATTCATATGTGCAGCACCAAAAGCGTGGCCTAAAGCTTAAATGAACGCACCTGAAGCAATATATGGCAGGGTATGCTACTTTAATGTTAGGTAAACATAAATAAACTCTCAGTCTGGTAAAACACATAAGAGAAACACATAAAACGGATAAAATAAAAAGTAACATAGACTTCAAATATTACTTTAAATAACCTCTTAAAAGCACATTTGGCAAACAATGTCATCTTTTCAGCTATTTATTTAGCTAACAATTTGAGGTACCAAAGTATCTCAAATGTGAGGTAATGTCCGCAGAAAGACTAGATCTCAGTTGAATCAGGACCCTCATCCAGCAGGACTGCCCTCTCAGGGCTGTTGGACGTGGGCGTGTCGGGATTCTCTTGGGAGAGCTCCTCAGAGCAGTGGCTAATGGTCGGCGATATCACATCAGGGCTTGTGTCGCAAGACTCAGTGCTCTGTTCTGTTGTGGTGGCAGTGGTGGCTACACTGGGAGGTATGGGGTCAAACTCATCGTCATCATCCTCCAGACTGGGAGACTCATGAACGTCTGTTGAGAAATAAGTCATACATTATATGAACTGTAGGGAAAAAATGCTTTGGACAAATGTGTGTTATGTGACACAGGCAGAAAATGGTTACAGGTCATTTTGTAACGGTGCATGAATATACGAAGGACATTCAAAAAGTTTAAACTCTATTTATTACAATTTTCAAAAAGGGAGACAACTTTCATACTAAACTGCAAGGGCAGTCGGTTGGCTAGACAGAACTAGGCACATGAAACTCTCAGAGGCGCCCAATTACTCCTCTTCCAGCCTTCACTATTTTCAACAAAAATACAAAAGCGAAGAAACTTTTTGGAATGTCCCTCGTAAGATGGTCAAGGCGAAACTCACTGCTGAAAGCCTCAGGATACTGCTTAGCAATCTTGCCTTTCAATGTCCTAGACAAAGATACAACAAGCTGTATTGAATTATTCAGATAATGGAACATTGTTGTGAAGATCTGATTGCATTCTAACCACAACAGCATTATTAAGGTTAGGTACTGATGTTGGACAGCTAGTTCTGGATTACAAACACCACCTCAATTCATCCTAGAGGTACTGGAAGATGCTCCATCATCCCAGAAAATGCAGTTCCATTGCTACACAGCCCCCACAGATTAATACTAAACTATTGGGCATAATAACCTTAGACTCATGCCCAGCTGTACCACTGCATCCACTCTATTGGCAATGCATAAGTATTACATTGACTGTGAATGCACAGCTGAAGGCCAGCATTAGCAGTTGGTGCACCTTAAATTAGCTGAATTCACCTATTTTATTAAGAGGGGGCCTACAAACTTTTGGCCACATAGTGTATAAACACTGTACAACTGTAAATTGTACAGTGTTTCTCAAATTTTTTACCTTATTCGCCGAAAAATGCTATCCAAGTCCTTCTTCATCTCGATTAAAGTGCGAGTATGGAGCAGAAAGCGGTCGTTCATCTGTTGCAGTCGCACATTGGACAAGCCATTGAAGTTGATGAGCATCTCGTTGGTCTTCTCAAAGCGGTCCAGCCTTAACAGTGAGACGCACACAGTTATACTCATACATTCTGTTTTCAGCTTGGAATCACAAGAGAGGTTTATCTTGCAAATGATTTGCTTATTAGGTAGCAAATAACTTACATGTGTCTCTGGGCTTGAATAATGGCATTTACATCCTCTGAGTTGACCATGCTCAGCATTCTGTTACAGAAAATCCCAGACGCTGTCTGATCCATATTTCTGCTTTAAAAGGAGGAAGAGGGGCTCTGTTAGCTGAATAATTATATAAACATTATATATATACACACACACACACACACACATATATAAACATACATATAAAATTGTACAATTTATTATATATTGTTACTAAATTTAACCGCATATACTAAGTAAAATAATAAATTGCTAATTATATTATATAGTAAATAATGCTTTGTGTACAATACATCTATGTGTTCCTTGTAAAAGTCCAGTATTACTTGTAGTAATGCTGCTGATGACATTTCACAAATGCAAACAAAGGTTGTAGGAACTGAAGAGAAATCTGGAACTGAACCAGTGTTCTCCACACCAGCTCACACAATATCAACTTTTTTCACAAACAAAACAAATTGTGATGCTTTTTACTGTTTTTTGTGTATTTATATTTACTCTAGTGTTAACTTTGCTAACAGAAAAACACTTTATCACACACTGGGAAAAGAAGGCTTTAAACAAGTTGGATAAGTGCCTTTTGTGTAAACAAAGATGGATCTGATGTGAAATCATGCATTGTACACTGGAACCAGTGCCATAAATGTAACTATTTTACTTTAAATTCCAAATGACCAACACATGTCTTCTAACTTCTTTAAAGTAATGTAAAACACTTGATGAAAAAATACATTTTCTATTGCACCCCAATGCTCTGAATTTCTGCATCTTTGCACATATCTGCAGCTTAAATACAGTACCAGCCAAATACTGTATGTATCCTCAATGTAGCCATTGTCAGTTGCACTGAACATTGTCTTGTCCTGTCTCGTTGAGTTGTGTTGTTGCTCTTTTGTCCTGTCCTGTTTGCACTTGTGGTCTTGTGTTCTATTCTGTTCTGTTCTTTTGTTGCACCATGGTCCTAGAGGAACGTAGTTTCGTTTTTCTATGTAATATATAGATGTGGTAGAAATGACATATCCGTAATCAATTCATTTTATAACCTTGTGTGACTGACATTAAACACTTTAGGCACCTTTCCATTACCAAACACTGTGAGTAATCTAAGTAAGTTACACTATACGAACAAAAGTATTGGGACGCGTGATCAGGGACTGTAATGACATTGCATTCAAAAACAGACTTTAATATGGAGTTGGCCCCCGATTTTCAGCTATAACAGCAGCTATAACAGCTTCCACTTTACTCAGAAGTGCTTCCACGCCGAACTCATCCAACCATCTCTTTATGGAGCTTGCTTTGTGCACTGGGGCATGGTCATGCTGGAATAGAAAAGGTTCTTCCCCAAACCGTGTCCGCAAATTTGGAAGCATGGCGTTGTCTTAGTGTCCTGAAGCATTAAGGTCGCCCTTCACTGGAAGTAAGGGACCTAGACCAAACCCTGAAAATTAGGTTTGTCCCAATATTTTTGTCCATATTGTGTACGGTATGAACACCTCACGTTTCTTAGGATGAATAATGAAGATGCAGCTTCTTGGACAATCGGATAAAAACTAAAGAGACTCTCTTTACCTGATTGGCTTCCTTGATTAGGAACTGTAGGTGTAATTCCGTAAATGCAGTTGAAGAAATGTGAATAATCTTTTAAAGAGATATTTGAGTGGTTTTAATGCAGGGAGCAGGCAGACATCTTTGTTGTTGTGTTGTCATGTGATGGAAATGTCACAACCGGATACACTGCACATACATAACACCCCCTACAATTATACGACTATTTATGCATCTCCTTTCTTTTATTTATAAATATCATAATATTAACCTCAAAATCCACTCGTAGGTGTGTGAAAACTAAAATAAACTCTTTTTCGTGTCTCTGGTCCTCCTGGACTGCAGGGGCAGCAGAGGCTCCACACTGAGTTACAAGTTCAGCCACTCGAGAAGTCGTGTTTCTCAAATTTTCCAGAAACCTCTTGAATAAAATCATCTTTACCTCCGTATATTGGAACTTCTGTTCACATAAGGTACGTTTATAAGCTTACCAACCAATTAAAACATCAGAACAAAAGAAACTTGTATAGAGCAGTCATTAGCTTAGCTGGCTAACCGTTGCTACCTATCAAGCTTCGTTCTAACGAATTAAAACTATGAATTTCATTAAACACAATCATAGTTTTATTTTCATGAGTGTGGATTTTTCAGGTTTATATGGTGGCATTTCTGGTTACTTTTTTGTATGTTAATATTATTTGTGGCACAGATAACGTGCTCAATCTGATGCTTTTAGCATGCTAATACGTTAGCAGTGCAGGCCTTTGAGTCCAAAACGGTTTTGATGAGAGTAAATAAAATAACACTTTCTTAGTCCCACAGGTGCGACATTTGCATTGTTGCAGAAGCAAAGTGGACAGTACTAAAATAAGAGCAGCATAAACAGTCGATTAAAAGCTGTACAACACAACAGTTGTGTGTGTGTGTGTGTTTATGTATAAGCTAGGTTTACTAGTAGGCCCATCATTTTAGGATATGACTGGACACACTTTGAAGTTACTAAACTTTTGGCTTTGTCTGTTATTCAGATTTCATCTGACATAATGGCAGCAGAGTGGTTGGGAAGCCTGGTTTCAATTAACTGCGGGGTGACTTTAGGAGTGTACCAGGGAGAGGTCTCCTCAGTTGATCAGACCAGCCAAACCATCTCTCTCAGACAGCCTTTCCACAATGGAGTCAAGTGTCCAGTGCCTGAGGTTACTTTCAGGTAGATCCATATATTCACTACCTCAGCCTAATTTGAATGCGTTTGTTGCATTGTGATGCTGATTATCATCTTGTTCACAGCGCTATGGACATCAAAGAACTCAAAATCTTGGAAATCTGTAATGGCTCCAATGGAGTCACAAAGAGGAATGTTCCTGATTCAAGCTCCTCCTCAGCTGGCTATGGTGGACGCAAGGATAAGGGTGGAGGTAGTGCACAGTTCAACAGTGTTCCTGTCACAGTACCTAGTAAAGCAGAATCCCGGCTCCAGGAGGGGGGGGTGTCACCTTCACAGCACTATTCCAAGAGCTACGGAGAGCGCCATGTAGACATGGCAGGGCAGAATAAATGCTTTCGACGAAGACACAATTCATGTGAGTGTCTAGAGGAACACAAATAACGAACACTTAGTTAGCATACACACATTTATCTTCAAGATGATTTCTTTTTTTGCCTTTGTTTAATAGATGTTATACTCATGAATGTAATAATGAACATTTTTATGGTTGTCTTTCTTTCAGGGTCTTCTAGTAGTAGGGGTGCAAATCAGGCCACTCCAAAGAAGAATGGATCAAAGAATGGCCAGATGAAGAATAAAGATGATGAATGTTTTGGAGACGGCATGGATGATGTCCTTGATGAGGACTTTGACTTTGAGGGGAACTTGGCTCTCTTTGACAAAGCAGCTGTCTTCTCACAGATTGAGTCGTCTGATCGGCGAGGAAATGGTGCCCGGTCACGTGGCACTCCAGCAGAACAGACACCATCACGGTACCGTCATGACGAGAACATTCTAGAAGCCAAGCCTGTTGTTTACAGACAGATCACAGTGCCTCAGCCTGGGATGAAGGAATATAGCACTGGTAATTGTTTCAAAACTTTGTAATAAATGTTTTTTATAGATTTTGGTCATTGTAAAATAATGCTACAGTCAATCATGCTCCTTTTCTGTTTTCCAAGACTCTGGATTGGTAATCCCCAGTATTTCATATGAATTGCACAAGCGCTTGCTAAACGTGGCAGAAAGTTATGGTCTGTCTCTGGAGCGAAGGCTGGAGATGACTGGTGTGTGTGCCAGCCAGATGGCACTTACACTGCTTGGAGGACCAAACAGGTAACTGTGTATAATTCAGTTTACATCTTACATTTTTTTCAGAATTACATTTAACAAGTGTACATTGATTTGAACCCCTTGTCCAAGTCCGAATCAATGTAGGTTTTACCTACTGTCATGAAAGATAATCTAATACAGTGTGCACTTTCATGTTTACTTATTTTCTTAGGCTTACCCCTAAGAATGTGCACCAGCGACCAACAGTGGCCCTGCTTTGTGGGCCACATGTACAGGGAGCTCAGGGAATCAGCTGCGGTCGCCACTTGGCCAATCACGAAGTGGAAGTTGTTCTCTTCTTACCTAATTTTGTAAAGATGCTGGAAGCCATCACAAATGAACTAACACTGTTTGGCAAGACGAGTGGGAAACAGGTTTCCAGTGTCAGAGGTAAGGGTGTAAGGATCTTTATACAGCATACTTTTAATTTGCTGTCAGTGACCAAATCATGGTGTCTGAGTGCATCCTAGCTGAGTAAGGTGGGTGGGAGGGGATTAGATTCTAAAAATTACATTCTTAAATGGCTATGGAGTTCGCTTAAGTCCCAGTTACAGTTTTGGGAATTTTTGTTATTAAATTGAATTTTGATTTCAGATTCAATAACATTTCATCGGACTAGATGTTTATATTCGTAATTGCGTACTTCAGACCTGCATCTTAGACTTTGTGGGATGGTCAGCTGAATAATGGTGCCTTTTTGGATTATAAATTGCACCAGTACACACTTGGTTATTGTTTATTTTTGAGAACATAATCTTTGGCAGTTTAAGGAACCTTATATCACCAGTAATGAGCTGCTATGGTTTGCGTTTTCTCAGACTTGCCAGATACCCCAGTGGACCTCGTCATAAACTGCCTCGACTCCCACGAAAACACTTTTCTGAGGGACCAGCCGTGGTACCGGGCTGCTGCTGACTGGGCCAACCAAAACCGGGCACCTGTGCTGAGTATAGATCCTCCAGTGAATGGGCAGGAGCAGGCGGTAGAGGCTAAGTGGTCCCTCTCCTTGGGGCTTCCTCTTCCACTACCTGAGAGAGCTGGCCGTGTCTACCTGTGTGACATAGGCCTTCCCCGGCAAGTGTTTCAGGAAGTGGGAATCAAATACCACTCCCCCTTTGGCTGCAAGTTTGTTATTCCATTGCACCCAGCATAAGCAGACAAAACCCAGCGTCTGCGACGTCTAATTTTCGGGGTACCAAGTCATTGAGCCAGAACCTGCCTTAAATTCCTAATTTTATTTTCCAAGCTTGTGATCAGGTCAGTTTAAGCATTGCAATGTGTGAGCTCCTTTGAGGTGGTACTGAAACCAGCATCATTGTGAAAACTATACCATTAATCACAAACGTGAGGTGGAATTTAAGGCTCCATTCAGTGGGATGTAGAGTGGCCTGCCTGTAGGCGTGCTGTTCCACCTCCCAGCCTTTACCCCGGAACCAGCACTGAACCTCCTGCTTTTAATTTTGAACAGTCTTTCTGTGATTCTTCATAGGTTGTCCTATATAGTTTGATAGATCTGCGAGACTCAGATCTGTTTGCACAGAGACACAATATTTCAACCTTTCACAAGCTGAAGAAATCAAATCAGACCTAGAACACTGCTTGGGTCTCATTTAGTCAGTGGGATTAGCTTAATTTTTTATTTTATTTTCATCATCTCATGTTCTGAAATTCTTCTGCAGTCATTCTTAAGATATTAATGTTTGTAGCATATGGGGATTTCTTTTTCTTTTTCCCCAAGCTGGTGCCAATGTGATCAAAGTCAGCACTCAAGCAGTGAAATAGAGCACAATACAGTGGATTTTTGTTGTTGTTTTTTTTTTTAAAGACGGAACTCAAAAAGCCACATTTGGTTTTTCTGAGATCCATGGTTACCGGCTCATTGGCTTAAATCGCTGACCTCATGTGATAAGAGCTTTTTTTTTTTCCAGTACAACAGCAGTTTTATTTGCTGGGCAAGAGTGATTGGCTGATTAATATGAATTTCTTGACTAGTTCCTTGGCAGCAGAATTGATTTATTCTGTCAGAGTTTATTGAAAAGCTTATTTTTCTGAGAAAAAACTTGTCTGTCTAATGTGACATATATATATTATGTGGCATTAAGTATCCTTATTTTGGTACTAAGGTACACAGAACCATGATGTAATGATGTGGGCCCCCCCACATGGGGAATTTCATGGGTGGGTATATCTTTGTAACAGAGCTGTTCAATTTTTGGTTTAAACTGACTTTCTTCAAAAATGTCTTTCCATTTTGGAGTTTAACTTGGAAGTTGTCAAATGGAGAAGACAATTTTCAGTTGTTTCCAATAGTTCCAGGTAAACACATTTTACACTGTCGTTCTTTTTGCCAGAAGAAGAAATAGTTCATGTTTTCACTATTTTGAGGAAGTTACTTCTTGCTTTGCAACACACTAGTTATCTGTTGTACAAATACATTTGTTTTGGAATAATCTTGGCTGCTTTCTTTATGCAGCTGTTATCCTCCTTGTCTGGTTGTTGTATGACTTTCTATTTGAAGGTTGCACTTCATGTTTGTCAATTGAAGATCTTGGAGACTTCGCCGCCTTACGATTTTCCTTGGTTGAACTCCAGATAATGCAGTTTATTGGAAAGTGTGATGGTATGACCATTTTTAGGCTGCTCTGCTGTATGTGTCAACCTCCACAGTAGTAGATGCTGAACTTGGAATACAAAACTATTCTGTACATGGTTATATATGGCAAAGTAGAAGGCACATTTAGTGTATTTCTACATGTTGCTTATTTAATGGAGGATATTAACATACTTTCATGTCACTTTTAGTCTCTCCTTGGGATTGTCACAGGCGTGGTCTCTGTTTCTTGTCATTTTGTGAATATAACAACATGCAGTAAAGAGCTGATGTTGCATTTATCAGTGGAATAGAAGGATTTCAAAGGATGGTCACGATTATACTGTTTTCGTGGAATATTAAATGGCTTAAATGTCGGGGGATGAGTGTAAGTGAGCTGAAAAATTGTCATTTGTAAAATACGACTGGAGGCAGCTGGGAAAAGTGCCAAATGCACATCATAGTTTTGTCCGGTCACTGCACTATCTGGACATTTTATTAGGTCAAAAATAACTACTAGCTCTGGCTGAGGTAGTATAATGTGTACAATTATAATTCTGCTTTCTTGTTTTTACAGTTAGGTTGTGTATACTGTCTGGCAGAGACGTTAAAACAGTTGCCCCGACTTGAAGTTTGTTTTCCAGCTGATATCTAAGGCTTTCTAATCATAAACAGCGGAGTCGTGCGTGCTGTTTTGAAGTATCATCACTGCTTAGTACCTGGGCTTTTGCAATATTATCTGTAAAATGAACCTGGAACCTACGCAGTGATAAAGACGAATCGGAATTAAAACACTTGCTCATGTTTTATAATTGTGTATCTCAAGCCTTAAGGCTTTAGCATAGATGGTCCAATCAGAGCCTAGTCCTTTTAAAAACTGGGCTCTGATTTAACGCAATTTACAATAGAAATTTAAGTTGTTGCTTGTGTAACAAAATTCTTGTATCTGCAGACTGTCAAGTGCTTTGGAAACAAAAAAGCAAAGTGTAATTTTCCTGATATTCCTAAAGAATAGCTTTAGTTTTATGATTCTACTTTTAAAGCATCAATATTTGGAGTTTTGGAAACCTAAAATGAAGCTGGAAGTGGTACTTGTTTCAAGGGATGCAGAGCATTTTCTTATTGCGGAAGTTTCCTATTGTTTTTTTTCCCCCAACAACCCAGACTAGTTGGCTTTACATCAGCTAGAAGCCACTCCAGAGGTTACTGCTGGGTTGTTTTGTGTCGGTGAGAGTAAGAGAGAGAGAAAGACAGATTTCTGAGCACTGAGTTTACGTAGTCGGGTGCAGAGAGATGCACTTGTATGTCAACCATTCCTGAATGTGAGGTTTAATTCATTGAATATTTTTCAGAGAGGTACATTACAATAACTCCTGAAAACAGACCAAGAACTGATGCTGAGCCGCTCAGTTATCCTAGCATTTGGCTATGAAGAGTAGCTTTAATGTTTCTTTTTTCTATTTGTTTGTTGCCGTTATATCTGATGTCAAATACATTCTTAAGGTTTATTTTTCTCAAGTTCTTTTTCCTTTTGTATACGATGTGGATGCATCAATAAAGACAGCAGCGGTCCGGCCCTGGCTGACACAAGCCAGGCTTTGTTCATGGGGCCTCGTTTGTGTGTAGTCATGTTCACTGTTCAGATTTGAAAAATGTTCTGAATGTGTGTCTTCTTTGACAAAACTCTGACAAAAGCATGCAGCGAAAGTCACTTCATGTGGTCTAACGATCCAACGCCTCTCAGTAAAGCAACACCTGTTCATCATTTAGCCCATGACTACTATTTGGCTTAGTTTTGTTGAACTTGATTTCCAGTCCAACGACTGTGTGTAAAATCTCTGTTCCGAGAGATTTGGGGGTCCGTACGCAGGTATTAAACCCATAATGTCTGTCGATGGGATGTTAAAACCAAGATTGAACGAATAAAGAGAATGAACAAGCCTCTTTTGACTCGGCAATGTCTTTTTTTTTTTTTACCATCACATCTTAAAATGGTAATTTTCTTCAATGTGGAAATGTATATATGTAACGTATTTAGTGTTTAAATGTAGCTTTGGATCACTGAATTTCTGTCTGGTTTACTTTTATTCCTATCTTTTTTTTTTATGAGTTATAGATGCTATTGTTTAGTACTATAAGTTGCCATCCTTTGTTTAATAGTTCAAAAACATAAATCTCCCATTGAGGGTGGAGAGGAGCTGTAACCCTAAATCTGAAAAGGTTTTTAACCATTTATGGAAATGTTGAACAGTTCTTCTCAAGTCGACACGGGCAGCTGCAAGGGCTGTGATATTGAAGAATAAGAAAAATTGTAGAGGGAGGGTGAAACGTTTCTGAGGTGGTTTTTAATTTTCATTCAAAAAAGAGAAAGGGTTTTTGTCTAAAATTCTGTATTTTTAAAGCGTAACCAAAGGACAAGTGCTTTGAAGAAACGTCCAGGGATATTTGACAGAGAACTGAACTGAAAGGATCTTCTAAAATAAAAGATGCTGTTTTTATTTGAAGAAGGGAACCAGCTTTTTGGTTACTTAGGTTAAAAGAGAATTTTTAAACATATCTTTATCATTCAAGTGTTGATGTAAGCAGTTATTCGGAGTGAGTTTGATGTGACATGGTTCTTTATGGTTCATACTGATCTCTTCACAGTTGTTTATAGAGCCTACAACATAAATACATTTTTCTCATGTACACGAACAGACGCATGCAATTTTTTAAATTATTGTAGAAATCAGGAACAATCTAAATTCTGAGCTCATAAAGATGATAGATGTCTATGGTAAAAAGAACTGCGACACCTGACTATTGCCCCAACAGGCACTAGACTTTAATTAGGAGGTGTTCCCCCTTTGCAGCTGTAACAGCTTCCACTCTTTTTGTGTCTGTGGGAATTTGTGTCCATTCGTTCTGAACAGTATTTATGAGGTTAGACACCGATGTGGTTCACAATCTCCGTTCCAGTTCATTCCAAAGGTGCTGATGAGGTTGAGGTCAGGGATCTGTGCAGCCAGTCAAGTTCATCCACACTGAACTCATCCAGCCAGCCATGTCTTTATGGAGCTTGCTTTGTACACTGGGACACAATCACGCTGGAATAGAAACGGTTTATCCCCAAACTGTGTCCACAGTTGGAAGTTGGAAGCATGACATTGTCAAAAATGCCTTGGTTTGCTCTTGCTGGAAAGATTGTCCTTTACTGTAAGTAAGGGGCCCAGCCCAAACCCTGAACGACTGCTCTGTCCCAATACCTTTTTCCCTATAGTGTATGTATCGGTTATGGTATTGGCTGTTATACTTGCGATTATTTGATATGGGATAGAAAAAAAAGGTATGGACCTCTCCTCGTCCCCACCAGTGGCAATTCTCCAGCTGACCCGAGCGTGGCGCTGCTCTAGCGTTTTTCTGTGTGACGAGCCTTAATAGAACCGCACATGCGCACTAACGTGTTGATCATTTTACGTATAATGGGAGCCACATGACCCCATAATGATGGGGCAAGTTCGGCCTCCTATAATCTGTTCAAATCAACCTTATCACAGTCTTATAAGATTTTCTCATTTCTCTAGTTTTAAAGTGTATGAGATCATGCTCTGCCATCACAATTTGGTCATTTTCTTCCGAATTTAATTAAAGTAATTTCCTAAATATAAATATATATCTAAATATATGACTATTATAAATGTATGCTACATCTAAATATTATTATATTAACTCTATTGACTAAATGTTATTTTAACTATTATATGCCACATTACTAAATATCTGCCACATCTAAATAAATGATTATTTAAAAATAGTATGACTTGTCACCCCATATCACCTTTAAATAATTATTATACATTTCTGAAAAGAATAATTTATCACAAGAGCCAAAAGGCTTAATGTAAACCTGCCACAATCTAAAATATAATATTGGATTGGGTAGATACTGTTGTGAAATAAATCATTTGTTACATTAAGTAATGTTTTTAATGCATGCCTAGAAGTAGTTTCAATATTTTAAAAATGTGTGCTGTGCTGGAAATTGGATGGTGCTGCATAGAAAATCTCACACTGGAAAACATGTTTTTAAAATTGTCGCAAAATAAAACCAATTTTTAAAAAAATTAACTCTGACCCCTGTGGGAAGCAGATAACTTGAATTACAGCTAGCATGTGTCTTAAAAATACACTTTTTAAACTTCCACGATGGTACAAAATGTTTGGAAATGAACTATAGTGGAAAATGTTATCAGCTCTTGCAATATTTACCATGATAGTGATGCTGTCGGTCAGCTATAATTTTGGCAATGTTGACAAACACTTTTTTGTATTTGAGTGTTACTTTACCGTATTTCAAAACAAACAGTTTTCTAAATCTTTTTTTAAAATTTTATTTGCTGGAAATCTGGATGTGGGATGATGGCAAATTAGAGATATTAAAGCCTTTAGGGCTTTACAAAATAGGAAGAAAGCTGACTTTAAAAATTTAACCACAAGGTAAGTGCTCATAGTCTAGAAAAACCCCAGGGTCATCTGACTGCACCAAGCTGAAAGGGTTCTCTAAAACAAAAACAATGCTTCTATTTTTAGATAAGTTAAACAAATTTCATTCTAGTTACAACATGACCTACTGATGGGAAATCCCAAATCCAGTGACATATCTCCAAATGTTCTCTAATGCAATGTTATAAATCCTTTAAAAAGCCGGTTTACACAGCCACAGAATAAAATAAGAGACCGCATCACTTTTTGGTTATTGCTTTTGTAATTTGAGGTAATGTGTCGGTGTAAAATGTGCATGTCACTATTGTTTTACACACTATGATTCAAAATTCTAAACAAAAAATGTATGGAGATTGATAAGTATGGAGATTGAAATCAAACTGTCCACTTCAGAGACTGTAAATCAGTGTTGCCTCCTAATTGGACACTTTGATTTCACAGATGTGACTGACTTGAAGTTACATTGTGTTGTTTAAGTGTTCCCT
>JBBPDB010000032.1:8489533-8513154 GCA_037974465.1 Brachypetersius altus | reverse complement strand
ATTTTATTTACAAACTAGGAATATTGTCTTTTAATAAGTCAATATGACTGATGCCGTTCAGTTAGCTCTTCTGTTTAGCTTTATTTACTCACATCAGGATTGCTAAGAAACAGTCAGGGGCCGTAGTGCAGTCAGGGTGCATGACATTTGCCCCAGCAGAGGAAGTACTGGTGGAACAGTTTCTGGAGCAGTTGCTTCACTAGTGTAGTTTGAACGACTGCTATAATATAATCAGTGTTATATTATAACACTGACTATCTGTTGTGCTGTAATCGAGATCTTTCACAGTAATGACATCATTTTCCCACTGAACTGAGTCATCATGAATTAAATAAATTTTTTCCAGCCATTTCCCAGTTCTGTTTTTGGGCTTGGCTGGTGGTTGCTGTCACACTGGGTGTACCAGTATGTTAATGTGTCCTTGTGAAGATGTCAGTATTCAAATGTCCCTTGCACAGCAGGCTGATACATGGCCTCTGGGGAACTAGTATAGTGTAGCTAGAACTAGTCCATCTTCACCCTTTGCCTGTGTTCGGAGATACGCTTCATAGCATTTGGTAGTTAACAGCACCCTCTCGGCCTCAGTTCCTGTCTGAGGCATCGGAAAATCAGCAGCCACCACTTCCCCTTTGAAAGTGTGTGTGTGTGTGTGTGTGCGTGCTTCCTGTTATTAAGCTGCTTACGCTTACATGCTAGTTAGCTTAAGAGTGATTGGTTCATTTGATAATTTGATTCTGTGAAGGAGGCTTCTAACGATTATGCGGATGTTCTCCTATCATCTCATAGAGTTTAATGAGGCTCTGACTACGTGGGTCTAGTGGTACGTATCGTTAAATGGATAGCAGTGCAACATCTCATCGAGCGTTTGTCATGTTGTCCTCCGTTTTCCATGGTGTTCTGAGGGCGAGTGTGTTTAAATGTGTGTGTTTTGGTTTTGTGTGCAGGTCCTGGATCTGTTCTGACTTTAGTGGATGCTAAAGCTGCAGCTCTGATGGTGTTGCCTGACCTGGTGGGACATTGAGAGGATCTCCTTCCCCTCCTGCTCCTTTCTTTAATCCTTTCACCTCAACATGTCTGCCCTACAGGTGAGAGATGTCATGTAAAAGAATATTTCACCCAGAAAAGCTAACAGTGAATGAGAGAACAAGTTAATGTGATCTTCTATTGACCTAAGCAGTCATAACTAATGATGTTGAACTAGCATCACTGCTTACAGTTTGTTTTAAATGATTAACTTAAGAAGCAGGTTTAAACTTTAAGGCTCTACTTCACACTTTGGATTGATTGACCCAAAGTATCTTTATGATGTTTGTCCTGATCACCAGTTAAGATGAATGGTATTGTCTCTTATTAGACCACCTGGCCTCCAGGCACGGAGTGTGTGGCCAGGTACAATTTTCCCGGCACGACGGACCAGGATCTGCCTCTCTGTAAAGGAGACCTCCTGACCATAATAGGAGTCACTAAAGTAAGTGACATAACTGCATTCAGACCTGCTTTCAATTTCAGTGTAAAGAAATATACAGTTGTCGGTTTGCATATTTTCATTAAAAAAAAAAAAAAAGCCAGCTGGTAGCCTAGTGGTTAGGGCATTCGCCCTGCGACCAGAAAGTCCGGGTTCAATTCCCAAGCCCGCTAGGCACCTCTGAGGTACCCTGAGCAAGGTACCGTCCCCACACACTGCTCCCTGCTGTGTTCCTGGCTGCCCCCTGCTTCACTTGGTGAATGGGTTAAATGCAGAGGTTGAATTTCGTGCTGTTCACCCTGTGCAGTGGTGTGTTCATGTATGATAAATGGTCACTTTCACATTAACAAAGCCTTTGCATTAAATATGACATATTTCTGTAACTTTCAATAAACAGTTCAACATTATGTGACTTTTAATATACCATTATTATTCATTTGCTGAATTCCTCTTATTGGGAAAAATGAAAGCAAAGAGTTGACAGCACTCAGGGGCACCCTTGAATTCTGTACTTTCGGTTACTAAGCCCTTCTTGTCTGCAATTTGTTGATATTTAATTTTTCTTCCTTCTTTCTCTCAACTTTTTTCCCTCAACACAATCACAGCCCCACACTCATGATGAACAGTGGCAAGGTGTTCTTTTATTGGAATAGAACTTGATTCCAAATGCCTTGGAATCTAAGTGCTGTGTTGAACTCTTTAGTCGTTGACTGTTGTAATATAGACTCTTCCATATAGATTCCCTGTTTTTTTCTAGCAATACTGCACAGAGGATTACTGTTCCTGTGTCAGTCAAATGTTCCTGCAGGCCCTTGGTGGTGATGTACCTATCTTTACTTTTCCACACATGACCAGTCTTGAGGCAGTTTTCGAAACCATGACAATTACTGGCAGGAAGTGTTTAGATATCTTTTTATAGTCTTCTCTTCCTTCGCTCGCTGGACTCAGGCTGTGCAGTGTAAACACAACACCCTGGGTGGTTTGAAGGCTCACATAATTTGACAATTGTCTGCATCTGATTTAGGATTAAGGCCTATTGTGCTGTGAGACCAAAAACTTTTCCAAATTTTTGCACACCCCACATTTTTTATCGTATTTATTTATTCATTTCTTTTTGTGACCTGGTCTGACTAGCGGTCTAGTGGGGCCTAAAATAACTGCACTGACTATGCCACTCCTGATTACTGGGTAGGTGAATCCCAAGGTTCTCCTAAGAAGGAAACAGGCCATCCAAAGCAATGGACAGAACATTGCATAACAAACAATGCAGCAAAAAATACGATATGTTGATTATAATTTGCAGTATGCCTCCACTTTAAAAGAGTTTGTGAATTCATTCATTTGTGGTATTAGGAAGCTCTGTTTTTTGCAGGACAGTGGTGCTCCAGAACCAGGCCTGAGAATTGCTTGAAAATAAATTTGTGCTTTTCCATTGCTGTTGTTCTCTCTGAAACGGAATGATTGCTTTTTAGTTCTTTATTTTTCTTTTAATATAAATTTTTTCCCCCCTGACAGGACCCAAACTGGTACAAAGCCAAAAATACAGTGGGACGAGAGGGCACCATCCCAGCAAACTACGTTCAGAAACGAGAGGGGGTCAAATCCGGCGGAAAGCTCAGTCTCATGCCGTAAGTACTGAGAATATGGTGTATGTCAGCACAAAAACACCAATATAAGTTCAATAAATCAGGAAATGATGCTTGTTTTTTGTTCTTAAATATATATGTAAATTAAATAGAGCTAGAGCTCTGGTTATGTGTAGGTTTTATTTGAAGAAAATTGGAGAAGTACCATAGTGCCATATGTGTGCGTGAGCTATGTGCTCATGCGATTAGGCCGAGTGTGTGCATGCTAAGTAGGGCCAGTCACCCAGACAAACATAGACACACCACATTTAGCACGTATGGGCTATATTTGGCATGCACGCCACTGATATCATCTCTGTTCTCTCACTATACCTGCGCTCGTGACACATCTTCCTGCTGATGTGCTTGGCGCTCAGGCCTGACGCCTCATTTGAATTAGCACTTTGAGCTTAGCTGCTTAAAATGGGAGGAGAAGGCGGGCCATGAAACAAATGACCCTGCTCGGCTGAATCAGGGAAATGGAAAAAAAGTCAGTCATTCGGCGTCTGATATGCAAAAACACATGTGGATATCTCAGCATGAGAGGCTGTTTGAAAGAGGACACCTGTCATTCTTCAATTACTGCTTTACCATGAAATGACGGTGGATGTTCCTTCTTTGGCTGCTGAGTTTGTTGCTCCAGTATTTGTTTAACAGATCATTTAAGCCTGAAACATTGTCGGCATGTAGCGTTGCCTACAGCACTGAACAAACAGTTGCTTGTCCTCTTGACATGTTTGAATACAATTTTTATCATGCCATGGCTTGGTGTGTCGATTTTAGTGTCCATCAGTCATAATTGTGCCATCAGTGTACTTCCCAAATGGTCAAAATATCAGTTCTTATAGTAACATTTAAGAGGTTGCATTGAATCATTCACTAAAGAATCATATTGGTGTGATTGTGATGACCGAGATATACATCATTACATCCCAGTACATGTGTTTCGGTCCAGCAAGTTAAGATTTTGCTATTTGCTCAGTGAAATGTGCCAGTAAAGTCTGACTAATATATATATTGCTTGATAAATATTACAGACCGATATCAGTGACACATAGTTTCATGAATTTCAGCAAACATATTTCAAAAACATGCCAAGAGTAGCTTCTATCCTAACGAAGGGTGGTTTCAGCGATGGTTTTTCTATTCCAGTCCTGCACGGTCAAGGTAGGGTTTTTCCTGCTCAAACACTATGGCAGTTAATAGATGAGCTGAACCAGATGCTTTTGAGCAGGGAAATCACCAAACTGTACTGGACACTGGCCCTCCAGAACCAGAAGAACAGTGCTTTAGATGGTTGTGCCACAGGGGAACCCAGCATAAGCCTCAATCCTCAATTAAGAATATAGGCTTAAGTATAGGCTGAATTGGTGTATATGAGCATTCATGGTTAAAATATCATAAACATGTAAAATAATGCAGCGCAATATTTATGGTATTTGGGAATACTACAGTTGTGAATGTCTCCACTTTTTCTTTTTAACCCACTACCTCCCCCTCTAATCATGCCGTGCTATGTGAGGCTAATATGTGCCTTCTCTGAGACACGTGAAGATCCATCATATCTCTTCACACTGCTGCTAGCAGGAACTGCCAGTTCTAATATGTCAGCTAAGAGGCGCACGTGTTGCTAGCATCAGGCTGAGTGAGGGGGGAGAGGGTGGGCCATCCAGACCTGCCCTCAGAGAGCTGGGCTAGTTACGCTCTCATACACTCCCAGCTATGAATAACTGTGGCTTTACCAGGGAATAGACTCAAAAGCTCTTGAGATTTGGGCCAACACTCAAATAATTGGAATACAATCAAATGGAAATGTAAAATATAACTATAAAATGATTTCAACCAGTGTTATCCAAATGTTTAGCTTCTTTAAAGCTGTTTTGACTACACTAAATGTTAAAATCAGTCAAGCCCAAGTGTAAAGACGTGTGTCTGTGACTGTTGTGAAATATAGTCATAGTTTCATGGCAGCGACACCATAGTACAATCTAACACTGTTCTTGTTTTGGAACCTTGTGATTTAGCTTTCCTTGTCTTGAACTCTGGCTTTACCAAGATAGTTTGTCTTGATGGACTGAATGAACGCGTTTTCCTTCAAACGCAAAGGAACTACTTTAGCCAGTGTATGTTGATAAGGTTTCTCAGGGGCTTCAGGGTACACATGCATTCCAGCAGTGCATTCGCCTGTGCTGTATCTTCTGATAAGTGTTCCTAAAGGGATAAGAGCATCTTGATGCAGCTCTTGAAAACCGTTTACATCCTCATTGCATTCTTCACTTGAAGTCTATAAACCCTTGCCAACATAGTTAATAGTAAATGTTAATAATATTATTTAGAGGTGCCTGGAAGCAGCACTCTAAGCTAGGCCCCACATGCATAAATTCATGCATAAAAGGCCCCACATCCATAAATTCTGTATTGCAGGACTGTTTTGTTTTATAAATAAATGATGTTCTATCAAGTCTATTCATACAACAGCTTTCTTTATGTTTGCTATTTCCCACGTTTTAAAATAATGCTTCACACATCAACTTTTTGAGGTCAAAGCCCTGTTTGCGTTAATGAAGTTACACACTCCTGGATTTCTCTCAAGCAGCGTTATGAGGAGCGTCCATGATCCTCCTGTACTTAAAAATTCTCTCTGTGGGGTGCATTACAATGAATATTTAAAATGTAATCAATACATAGACTTCCATGTATATTGTGTTATATTATAAAATCTTTCTAGCTCATCCATCCATCCATCCATCCATATGCACCGCAATATATTAAATTATAAATACTGTATTCTGACTGTATTCTCCACAGATGGTTCCATGGGAAGATAACTCGGGACCAGGCTGAGAGGTTGCTGTATCCACCCGAAACTGGTCTGTTCCTGGTGCGTGAAAGCACTAACTTCCCCGGAGATTACACGCTCTGCGTCAGCTGCGACGGCAAGGTGGAGCACTACCGCATCATCTACCACAACTGCAAACTCTCCATAGACGAGGAGGAGTTCTTTGAGAACCTCATGCAGCTCGTGGAGGTGAATATAACAAATAATTTAGGCTGGAGTGTAGGGTTTGGGTGAAGGTTGGTATTGTTTGTCATTTGCTCTGCAACAGATGATGTATTGAAATCATATCTTAATCTTGAGTTTTATTATTAGTAAAATGCATGTTTTCCACAGTTAGAATCAAGGTACCATCCTCTTTATGATCCCTAACATTTAAAATTAGCCGTGCTTGCGTTAGTTTTGGAGGAACGTTGATCAAAGGAAAGTTTTGCTCATCATTGCTGACACTGTCCTGGTGCAGCTCACATGGCTTGTCATGTCACATGCTATTAGATATATTCTCAGAAATAAATAAATCCATGGTCTTAGGCAATATTGACTTGTTTTACTTCAACAGGTTTAGCAGGAGATTGGACACATTTACCCTTTACACTCAAGCTATTGTCACTGATTTGCTAGAATGCTGAGTCTTCAGTCTGCCTTGGCTCTTTTACTTTTGAGGGTAAACACAAATCTTGGACCCAAATCTCCAAATGCTTAGAGAACTTTCTTTTCCTTCACCACCACTTTTATTTTAAATTGACTGTCACATACAGGCCCTAAAATAGACAAAACAGGAAGCAAGTCCACGTCAGGCAGGACCACTGAGACGGAGAAAGCGCCTGAGTCAGGCTCCAGGAAGCACACACACACGCACAAACACACACACACACAAACACTTGGCTTGGGGTCAATGGGTCTCTTAACTCTAGCCTTTGCTGGACGGCTGAACACACCCTTACAGAGTTTGTCAGTTAAATTATTGTGTGTTTATGTGTGTGTGTTTTTTCTCACTGCGCGCTGCTGTTTCTATTTTTGCTGCATTCACACTGTGTGGTTAAACTGAGGTTCGGTACCCCCAACCTTTGGTTTACTCTTTAGAGCTCTATACAAATCCTGCAGTAAATCAGATGTTAAAATACTTTTAAAAGTAAATGACGGTTGTGTTTAAGGTATGAGTCTGTTGGTCATTCGCTGTTTTTGAGTCGGTGGTTCACCAGGCGGCTAGCAGTGTGTTTTAATTGCTATGGCCATTTTTTAATGACTTTGGAATGGTCTGTTAAAGTTCTAGAGTGGTAGTGAAATGTGGTCCAGTGACCCTGTCCCTCCCTCTGTAGCTCTCGCTTTCCAGCCCTGTTCCCTAGGGCCAAGCCTGTTGCTTCATTCCTCACATTCTTATGTGTAATTTTGGATTCTCCTTCTCACAAAGGAATACATTTGAAATTGTTTTCATACAATGTAAGGACATGTGGTCATGCATATATATATATATATATATAAATATAAATGCATGGCCAATATTGCATGGCCATTTCATTCATTTTCTGTAACCACTTAATCCTTATTATTTATTTATATATGTTTATTTAATTATAATATAATGTCAGCTGGAGGCCTAGTGGTTAGGGAGTAGCCCCTGCGATCGAAGGCTCATGGTTTAAATCATGTGGGGGGTACTGACCCCCCACACTGGTCCCCGAGCGTCCCCTGCTTCAGTTGGTGAATGGGTTACATACAAAGAAAGAATTTCACATTGTTCACTCTAGAGTGGAGTGTTCTGGAGTATAAGTGCCACTTAAATATATTAAAGTATTTAAATATATAGTATTCAACACTGTATATAACTGTATTTAATACTGTGTATATGAAAACAGCAACAACTGACTTGTAAGAGAGCACTTGTTTTTATTTGGGTGTGTATTAAAGATGGTGTTAAACATAATCTAGCTTTGATATTTTTGTACTTGTGAAACCCAATTACATCCCAATTAAAGATGTCTATAATAGGAAGGAGGATCTTTTACACACATACACAGTTTGTGCTCATGGGTGTGCGCAGTATGGCTGTTCTTTTGTGGTGGTCAGGTGTCCCATTACTTTTGTCGATATTGTTTACATAGATTTTCATGTGATATTGGTCCCCCTCTGCAGCTACTATAACGGTTCCGCTCGCCATGCTCTGGATTCTGAGGGTAACTTCCTATAAAAAAACAATGTTTTTCAAATGTTTTTTGATTTGATTTGATTACATTAATGTTTAAGCTGAGATTTACAGAAATACTTGAGCTGCAGCTGATAATTGTGTTAAAGGGAACACCGCTATTAAAAAGCTCATTATTTGTTTAAAGTGTTTGCAAACTGAATGTTATTGCACTTTTGTTCATATAGCAGTACTTTAAAAATAAAAGTGCACATTACACTACTTTTCAATTCATTATTTAATGTTTTTGGATAACAATACAGAAAACCATATAATTAATCGCAGGAAACCATGCAATTTAAATTTTGAATTGTTGCCCAGCATTTATATATACACACACATTATTTCCTTATTTTAATCTGCCCTTTCTGAGTCTCTCCCTGGTATTGAATTGTCGTCTTTCTGTTGCTGTTATCTCTCATTTGCCCTGAAATAGATGGCTATTGACCTGTGGCCGTAGTGAGTAATACTGTTGGGTGTGGATCACATTAAGCTGTCTTTGATCCCCCCTCACTCTGCTTAGTAACACACATTAACTGACACAGGAGATCATCACTAAATGACACTATTGACCTGTGGATCCCTCACTCTGTGCAGGCCTTATCTCTGCTCTCTTGAGTGGGCTTATCTGTGGGTAGTCCTCCAGATGTCATGGCGTGCAAACTGTGAGCAATGGTCCATAGCAGGACAAAGTGTCCGACTGTGCAGTTACAATGTATTTGTTTAAGCCTTTCTAAACACAGCCGCACGGCTCTGACAAGTGTGGACACTTAGGCTTGGAGTTTTCATCCAGTAAGAAGTCTGAAGTTTTCTGCTTTAGTTTCTTTTTATCCATGCGGGAGCTAGGTTTGTCCTAGTATTTGATGCTAACATGCTGGGAGGATGAAACTAGCACATGCTTCCTTTGAGTCGTGTGAAGTGATGCAACATCATCAAACCTTCATTGGACAGTTTAACAGACTTTGTAGGAGAGCACAAACCTCTAGGACTTTTACATCAGCTAACAGATGCCCACACTGACTGGCATCTGACTGGAGGGGAGGGGGCAGGTAATTCTGCCCACCCTGAAAGAGCCGAGACAAGCATGCTCCGGATTCCCTGCCACGTATGGCAGTAGCATCACAAGTGATTGTGTTCGCCATCTCTGGATGATAGAACCAGTGCTCAGAGAGTGCCACTTGGAAGCCCCTACTGCTTTAGTCTAATAGCTTTTTGTGCTGTGGCCACCCAGTTATGAATGTTTCATATCGCTCTGATCAAACTGCTGATGTTACCTGTTGAAAGTTGCTTATAGATGCTGCTATCATGGATTTTTGCTCTGGCTTCGTTGGGTGCACACGCCTGTGTGTGTGTGTGTGTGGGTTTTGATGGTGTGCGAGTGAACCACTTGACCTCATCTGGCATGGTTTGTTCTCACCTTTTTGCCTGCACTGCAGTTCCTGGAAAAGTTGATGTAAAGGAAGTGAGAAAGAGGAAGCTGTAGCACAGGTTCCAGCTCATTTAAGAGGCTCAATCGATACAGCTCTGTCGACCCCACCACGTTATCTCTCCTTCTGTACTGCAGGGCCCTGGCTACTGACTGGGCTGCTTCTCAGCCCTGCTGGGGCCAGGAGGGCATTTTGCTTTTGTGGTCATGTGTGTCTGCAGCATGATTCACACACTTCACTTAAGAGTTTGCGTCCGTGTGTGACCCAGATTTCCCTCATTTTTTTGTAGTCTTAATTTGAGGGCATTTGAAAGGATGCGTTTAGCCAGAAAGTACATTTACATAAATTTTACTCTTACTCTAAAGGCAGTCAATTAGTCAGGTTTGAGCCTCAGCTGTAATATTTCAACAAATAGTCAGGTTTGAGTCTCAACTGTAATATTTCAACAAATAGTTCTGTCCTTGACTTACATCAAGCTGCTTATGTGGTTTCTGATTGTGGGAAATACTCTAACCTTTAAAATTCAAAAAATAATATTGTTTTTAGCTGTGCATAGGCTTTAAAGACAGCAACCTAATGTATATACACACAAACACACACACACACACGTTATATGTATGTATACATATGTGTGTGTGTGTGCGCGTGTGTGTGTGTGTGTACAAAATGCTTAATGGCCATTAAGATAGTGGTTGACTGAATGCACAATGTTTAAATGAAGCTTAATGTTTAAATGAAATGAAGTTTAAATGAAGATGTCCTCTGACTTTGTTCGACGTGTGTTGAAATCAGTGTTGATATTCTCTCTAATATAACTAATTATTTGTCTTCACCCCAGCACTACACCAAAGATGCAGACGGGCTGTGCACCAGACTCATCAAACCCAAACTCATGGAGGGCACAGTGGCAGCACAGGACGAGTTCTCACGAAGTAATACTCTCTCCTTATTTCCTTCTACAAACATAATAAAAGGGCACAGTGTTTTCAGCGCCATATAGTGGCAAACAATTTGTTATTCTGCTTTTAATTATTTATTCGTTTAAGCCAGACTGACATCTTTGTTATTAACAAATAAGTATCACAAAAAAATAGTTCCTAAGAGATATTAGAATGTTGGCTTCATTAGAGAACCTTTCAGTGAATGACTAATAATAAAATTATATATAATAAATAATAAAATTATATATACGTGAAGAACATTTTGAAAGTTAGTATTTTTAATTATTGTTATTTGTTATTATTATTGTTGTTATAAATAGTAGACTGTCATGACCTGGCCAGCAGCCACTAGAGGCCGCCATTGTTTACATTTGGCAGGTACTCCGGCCAGGCAAGTGGACACAGTCTTGGTTGGTTCTGGGTTTTGGTTTGTTTAGTATATATGTGCCTTTTTTGTGTATGGGGGCCATTTTTGGGGACAAGTTTCATTTGGAGATTTGTGCGCTTGTATATGGACATCTGCGCCTCATTCCTGTGGTCCTCTGACGTGACGTAGACATAGTAGTAGTAGTAGTAGTAGTACATTAGTATTACATGTGTCTGTGTGTTTGCCTTTCTTTGGTTTGGTATTGAACACTTTATACTATTCTTGTTATGTGTATCTACACTAGTATATGCTGGAATACGTTTTTGAAAGTAACTGCTGTTGTGGTTCAGTGGGGTCTGTAGCACTGATGTAATAATGCATGTTTCAATGACTGTGTTGCTCAGGTGGATGGGCACTGAACCGAAAAGAACTGAAACTCCTTCAGGCCATTGGGAAGGGGGAATTTGGGGGTAAGTTGAACAGTTTGTGTTGTGCTTTATAAAATATTTGTCCTTAGAAATTACGTCATTATCTTTACACTTGTATGTGAGATTTAGAGCTCTGGAAAAAATAAGAGACCACTGCAAAAATGTTTCTCTGGCTTTATATTTTATAAGTACAAAATAGCTTTGCTTTAGTTTTTGCTGACAAATGTTACCCCTAATTTAAAAAAAAAAAAAATCTCTTGTTCACTCTTAAACACAATGTCAATAATTACCTTTGACAAACTTCTAGTAGTGTTTTACCATCCAACTGGTCTCATTGTGAGAGGAGAGTGTTGATGACAGCAGTGTTTTTATACTTTTCCTAATTAAAGAAGATTTGATTTAGGCAACACTAATCTGTACCTCATAATGCAGAATGAGGTGCTTGTGTTTAAACTGACACTGGCATGGAATGGTTGTCACACTCTTAGAGAGGCTGATTTAAAAATAAATGGCTCTTGTCTCTTATTTTTTTCCAGAGCTGTACATAGTTTTGATCATTAGAAATGTTCTCATTAAACACCTGCTTATGTGTCATGCAAACATAGTCAGAAGCAACGTAAGCAAGTCTATTTGATTTTGCAGCAACTCAAACTCATATATTTGTTTATAGTGTGTGTTGTGCTTCATCTTAGTCATAATATTGGATTGTCTACACGTCACTGTCTTTAAATTTTAATCAAAAAATTAGCCAGTTATAAATATAACACTTCACATTACACACTTCTGTAACTAGTGAAAAAATACCTTATGATGTAATAAGCCTATTGAATTGTACACTTTAATGCATTCAATTCATGTGGTTAATTACTGCCCCCAGTTTCTAGATTAGACATAAAATAAATTATTGTTAATGTCTGATATTGATGGGTCTAAACTAAATTCAAGATTCTGTATTTCTTTTTCACATGCAGTCATACAAGTACAACACACAGTGAAATGTATCCTGAACCGCTCCTTTCTGACTGTGCAAACATTAAAACAATAGGTAAATTATAAATTAAAATCATAAATTAAATTAAATTAAAATCTGGACAGTTCTGCCAATCCCCAGTTTAATTCTGTTGCTCACTTTTTTTACTTTATCTACAAACTAAATGTAGTTAAAGGGGTAAAGAGGTAGTGCTGCAGTCCCCGGTGGGATGTGAGAAACACTTTGTCTCTAATCTTTGGATAAAAGGTTTCTCTGGTATTTTGGTGTTGTTTTTTTTCCAGATGTGATGGTTGGTGATTACAGAGGCACTAAAGTAGCAGTGAAGTGCATCAAACATGATGCCACCGCACAGGCCTTCGTCGCTGAGGCCTCTGTCATGACGTAAGCTCTTTTATCTCTTTCATGATGTGCTTATGAAACCTTCTGAAACCTGCAGCATTTCCACGTAATGCTCTAAAATCAGCTCAGAGCTTTGATCATACGTGTCCGTCCTGATGTGTGGGCTGCTGTGGAATTTACGAAATATCCTTTTTGTGGTCTAGGCAAATGCGACACAACAACCTCGTACAACTTTTAGGAGTGATCGTGGAGGAGAAGGGCAGCCTGTTTATCGTCACCGAGTACATGGCCAAGGTCGGTGGCCCAGGCACCATTTAACACTAGTCGAGAGATGATATTTGATACTATGATATTTTGTTCTACTAGTTTAAATCATTAGAAAAGATATCATTATACGTATGTGTTGTCAGTAGCCACATTTGATATTACTCACAAAATCGAGTTGGAAGAAAATACTTGATTATTTAAGACGTATGCAGTTTACACAATGCTAATTAGGGCAGAATTTAATATTAATTGCTTGATAGCTGCATTAACAATTACACACATATACTTACATTTATATGTGTGAGGGTTTAAGTGTGTTTCTTTACTCTGAATGCTGTTCTGTATTATGAAAAGAGATGAGTTATGTGTTATAATTAGGCTGGTGTGTGGGCTATATCTGATGTGACTTGACATTATATAACCATTAGCTTCTTTAATCTGTACAAGCAAACACACTTAAAAGTGATCGTTTTTTCATTTAAGTATATTTCCACTGGTAATTCAATGTCAACAACTGAACATTAGCATTTTCCCCGTCAACTGGTGGCTGTGACTTTAGTCCACATCTGAAACCTTTTTTTATATAAAGTGTTTACTGTCTTATAGACCATTCTTAAAATGACCAAGGATGTTAAAAGCATGAATAAATGTGGATATGTGGATCACTCAGACTAAACTGTCTTTAATGAGGACTGGGTTTGTTTCTACAGGGCAGTCTGGTGGACTACCTGCGCTCCAGGGGGCGCACTGTCATTGGGGGTGACTGTCTCCTTAAATTCTCCATGTGAGTTATTTCAATTGTAGTCATTGCAGCTGTTTGTTATATTAGTGATTAATTTCTGTAACTCCTTACTATCCAGTTATTGATCCTAAGATGCTCAGGTAACTGCTATTAAATATAATCAGTAACTTCTAACATTAAAATGAAAGTTGTGTAGTTATGAGAGTGAGGAACAGGATTGTGGGCCCTCACTCAGACCCTTTTAAGGTTTTAAGGGAGCTCTCCCTGTCTTGTTTCCTCCAGGAATGTGTGTGAGGCCATGGAGTATCTGGAGGCCAATAACTTTGTCCACAGAGATCTGGCTGCACGAAATGTTCTAGTGTCTGAGGACAACATTGCCAAGGTCAGTGATTTTGGTTTGACCAAGGAGGCTTCGTCCACTCAGGACACAGCCAAGCTCCCTGTGAAGTGGACCGCCCCTGAAGCGCTGAGGGAAAAGGTAGGTGTTGATGTGCTCCTGGGCATGTTGTGTGCATCACTCAGACACAGATTACCTACAGAAACACATGCTGTGACAAAAGCTAATTGCTGCTGTTCCTATTTGTATCTGAGCAGAAGTTTTCCACTAAATCTGATGTATGGAGCTACGGCATCTTGCTGTGGGAGATCTACTCCTTTGGTCGTGTGCCGTATCCAAGAATTGTGAGTGTCGTCAGTCTTTATTTTTGCAGATATGTTGTTGAAAGATATTTTTCCTGTATTCCTGTTATTCAGATTTGTTTACATTTACACTTTTGTATATTGGGGATATATTCATATCAGTAACTTTGCAAAAAATGTACTTCCCATTTATGTGTATACACAATTAGTAAAACGGTTGTCATTTTAAATTCCATTAGAAATTTACAGTGGAATACAATGATTAAACACCAAGAACACTCATGCTCTCCATAAATATTAAAACTAATGGCAGTGAAACTGGTGGTGGTGGTGGCCTAGTGGGTAGGATTCCTGCCTCTGGACCAAGTGGTTATGGGTTTGAATCCTACCCTCAGCACACCACCACAGGGTTCCTGAGCAACACCCTGGTTCCTGAGCAAGTTGCTCCACGTAGACTCTCCCCTGTAGTTAGGGAATGGATATTGCATTGGATAAAAGTGTCGGTAAATGCCGTAAATGTTTTAAAAATATGTTATTGATCATTTCAACCATATATCATAAAGTTAGCAATTTAACTTTGAAGAGCAAACATTTTATTTCTTTTTTTATTCAAATCCTGTGTAATACAAGTATATCTGTAAGTATATAATAATGTAATATATAAACATTACTGCTTTAGATCTTTCTTGTTTGTGTCAAAATCAGCTCAGTTCATTCTTGACACATTTTAAATTTGTTAATTTTCTTTTAAAATTTCTTGCTTCGTAGTAGGTGTTTGAAACCAGTGAGGCTGTACAGGACTAGTACATCTTTTAGAGAATTTTTGTGCATGCGTCTGCACCAGAATCGATTTTATATTTTTAAAAACACTTGTAACAAACTTCTGAATGTTGATACTGAACTGATTCAGTAGATTATTTTGCTCTCTCTTCTAGTAATGTATATAAGTGGCCAGCAGAGGGCGGCACTGTCCACTGATTTAAACTTTGTTCTGCTGAGTTGGCTCATATATCGTATAAACAAATCCCTGATTTCTCCCTCTCTCTGCCTTCCCCCAGCCTCTTAAAGACGTGGTTCCTCGAGTGGAGAAGGGCTACAAGATGGACCCTCCAGATGGCTGTCCGGCGGCCGTCTACAACATAATGAAGCAGTGCTGGACTCTGGATGTGGCTCTGCGGCCCAGTTTCAAAGCACTGAAGGACAGCCTGGAGCACATCTGGACCAATGAGCTCTACCTGTGAGAGCATACAGATGGACAGATGGACAAAAAAGACAATGAGAGAGAGAGAGAGAGAGCGGAGGAGGCTCCTCATTAGGACCATACACACATCCTCAGACCAGCAAAGGAGACTTTAAAGACATGCACCCAACATTTAATTATTGCCAAATTCTGTTAATGAGCACCACCTTTGAGTTCCTTTCTTTCACTGTGCCTTTATGGTTTATTTGACACAATTGGGGAGGCTGGGCTTCTCTAGAGTATTCGACTGTTTTTTATCATCATTCGGACATCAAACATTTCATGCCGTCGCCCCTCAGTCCCGGTCCCTCAGTCCAGGGGGGTGTTTTCATAAAGCAAGATTTTCCAGCCATACAAGCCAAGAAAGTAAAGATAGAGACTTTCCTGTTGGACAGTTAGTTCTTATTTAGGATTACATGGACATTCTGCTATTATTTTTAACTGCTGCATGTTTAAATCATAAGTCATTAAGAGGGCTTGGATCTGAAACTGCAGTGACACTTACCAACTCAAATTTCATTACAGTAGTGGTGAAAAGAGTCTGGGGTCGTTCCTCTCTGCTATATAACTGTATTTATAAAGGTACTCTTTAGGCCAAGACCTTCTCCATCCTTGATTTATGGATGCAGAAATCTTGAAAATAATGGTGGAATTTCCCTTTAATCCTTAGGGAGCCCAGGCTGCTTAATTCTATGAAGCAATAAATTATATCGTGATCCATTTTACATATTGACAGCTTCAAATCGAAGTGACAAAAATATTTCTTTTTTCTGCAAAATGAGAGCATGCACAACAATAACTTTTCATGCAATTCAAATCCTGCAAGCAGTTAAAAATGTAGAATCTACACATTCGTTACTGCCAGTAGCAATTGCCAGACTTAAATAAAAAGTGTTCTATAGGATTTCGCACAAAATGTGAAGAATGAAGGTCCTCATAAAAAAAAAAGCAAGTGACCCCTAAGTATTTAAATTCCAGCTTAACAAAGAAATTCAGCTTCATGAATTAGCCCCCCCCGGACTGCAAATAGAACCCTGTCTGTCCCCAAAACCCCCATAAAAGGCAAACCTCTCTGCAGAAATGAAGCTCAGTAACGGCAGCACCAGATGAAAAAGGCCTGTTTTTTCTTTTCCCAGTTCCCGCTCATGTCTGAGTGCTGTTTGTACTCACTTGACCCCCAGTGGGATACTGACGCACCGATTCCTCTTTGAGCTACGGCTGATACTGGATCTGCCTTCATGACAACACACATCGTTAAAGTCCCGTCAAGTGTGTGTGTGTGTGAGTGTGTGTATGCATGCATGTGTGTCTCTGCAGATGTTTTCGTAACGAGTCCTTTCCTTGGTGCCGTCGTGCCTCCAGAGCACTGGACTCTATACCCTGCCCCGGAGCTGTCGATGTTGTTTTTTAGTTTTTATATATTGTGTACTTATTCTTTTTTTTTTACATTCCTTTCACATCATTTGACTGAAAAGAAATTGGGTGTGTCGGTCTGATCCTTGACCCCCAGAGAAAGACTGAGCCTGGACTTGACGCATGTCTGTATTCACACAGGGAAAGGACGGCTGTTAGTTATGTCTTTCTGTTCCAAAAAATACACGTTAAGACCGTTTTGTGATTAGAAATGTAAGAAGGCAATGAAAGAAAATATAAAAAATTGACATATGAACAGATAACATGATCATTGTATTTGACTTTTGACTGCTCGTTTTTTGCACATCATTGCCAAAAGGCTATCCTGGGATGTGGAGTGAAAAGGAATATCAGTTTGAATCCAGTGTGGTGGTATCAAGTTCAACTCATGGGTGAAATCCTGGCTACTCTTCTGTATCTGCTCAGCTTTTTATTCTGATGGGACAAAAAAGAAAGGACTCTCCTCCTTCCAAGGGTAATAAGTAATGTGTCACACCCAAATGATGATACAGCCCAATAATTCATCTATTTATTAGGGCAGGTTCCCGTAAAATGGGACAGTTTGGAAGGTAATATGGGAGAGGTTTAGGCCCTGAATGCCAAAGCCATTATTTGTGTCCTATTTATGAAGCAGTGGGGGTCATATATATCTTACTGCACCCCTTTATAGCCTCGGATACCATTCATATTTCATATAGCCTCTGCTGTACCATCAGCCACCCCACTTGAGGGATGTCTACCATTATTTTCTAGCCAATCACAGCCACAAAGGAAAGGGTGTGTTCAAAATGTGAGAATTCAAGCAAAGTACTGTGCATTTTAGGGCGAATCCTGACCCAAAACAACTCTGTTTGCATGCAGCACAATGGGATTGATTGTACAATGAATGTGAGTTTATATTATAACTAGTGAAAGTTGTACATAAAAGTTATATGTTTTGGGCCATAATGGAGGCAATGGCAAAAGTAATAGATCCCCAGTAAACTTCTGACCAGTCAAAGAAAACCCAAATGTCTAATTTGGTGCCCATTTGTCCATTTGAAGCACATGGTCACAAAAACCCAACCTTACTCAATTAAGGCTTATGTACACTACCAGTCAAACGTTTTTGCACACCACAGGTTTTAACCACTTAGCAAATTTTTAAACTGCAGATTTTTATTCTTGCTTGAAATGGGAAAGTTGTTGAGTGAATTTTTTGTTATTTTTAAGTGAGTGACGGTGGTTATGGCGTTCGTCCTGCAATCTGGAAGTTGTGGGTTCGAATACCAAGACCGCTAGGCACCTCTGAGGTTCCCTTGACTGCGGTACCATCCCCACACACTGCTCCCCGCTTTGTTCCTGGCTGCCTGCTGCTTCACTTGGTGAATGGGTTAAATACAGAGGAGAATTTTGTGCTGCTCACACTGTGTGCTGTGGTGTGTTCAAATCTGACAGAATGGTCACTTTCACTTTGTAAAATCTCTGTGTGCCAAAAAAGTTAACTTTTTTTTTGTTTTTAAGTTCATATTTTAGCATCTTACCCTGAGAAATCTTTACAAATTTGACCTCATCCCTTCATAATTAATAATATTACCAAAGTAGGCCAATGTAGTGTAAGCATTATCGGTAATGTGGGATGTGAATCCCTGAGCATGGAATGCTGCTTACTTTATTTACCATACTAAATGATGTTCTACCAGTTAGATTTGTGCTTATATTACCTAACTTATCACACACTTCACCATGTCACCATGTAATATTAAAAAGGCTTGCTTGTGTAGTTTCTGACCCTGTATGACAGACTGTTATCTTTGAAAGTGGTCGAAAGAAGATTTAATGAGTACAAACGATTAGTTTCAAGTAATCTGTCATACTTGATATCGGAGGCTTGCATTTTGTTGTATTTTTGTCATTGTTAGGAGTGACTAAAGTGAAAAAAAATGTTTCAGGTTCATACTTTTGATGCATGCCGTTTCCACAGCCTGCAAGAGTCTTTGGCTTTGAGGTTAGATATGTGGTGATGTAATTCAAGAAGAAGTGAAAGGAAATACAGTGGCCAGGCAGTGTTCTCTGTCTCAGACTGTCTCTGCCTGCCAGAGCACATCATGGACACGGCCTTCCGAGCGCAGCGGGCTGCATCTCCGAGCTCGGCTCTGTATAGAACGTCATGCATGCAGTCAGCATGGCTTTTCAGCGGGGTGGAAGAGAAGTGATGACTCTGCAGTCAGGCTGGAACAGAAACCTTTATACCTGTCTACTTCACTGAATCCATGTTGTAACCACGTGACGCTACAGCTGGCTCAAAGAAATACAAGCAGCAGTGACAGCTTTTATCCCAGAGAAATTCATGTTCTTGTTTACTATATGATGCCATACTTCCAGAACAGTGAAAATATTAGTTGAGCTGAAAGCAACCAATGATCAGGTTGCTTTCGCTCCCCGTCTTCTCCAAGATTTCGCAGGTGTCTTTAGTGGGTTTGTGACATCAGATAAAGGCAACATTTCTAAACCTTAATGCCTCTTCATTTTTTTGTTTATGTTTAATATATGGCTAACTACTTTTTTAGAAGAGCAAGTAAAATACAGGGACGTTGTGTGATTTCCAGTGGCAGAAAAGTACCGATTTCGTGAAAGTATGAGTACTCTGTTATTATTTCTCAATTAAAAGAGAAAGTATGGAAAAATATACTTAAGTCATGACATTGTACTTGAACAGGTAGCAGTTGGGCTAAAAAAGTCACTTTTTTTTTTTTAGCAGCAATTGAAACATTGTACCACAGAAATAAAAAAATAACTAAAACCAAAGTATTAAAACCATTAATACTAAAATTTTACTCAAGTAGAGTTTTTGCTGTCATAGAGAGGAAGGAAACTCTCACCAACAGGAGCTCACACATGCAAGTCTGTTTTCTGTTAAAAATGTCAAAACATTTAAAAACAGTCCATAAAGTCAAATGGTTTTATTGATAATACTTTATAAAAGACACAGACAGCGCACGTTGTAGTTTAGCTTATCAGTCCCCAAATCCAGAGACTCCTTTAGGGTGATGGCTTTTGTTCTAGCAGGCAAACAATAAAATGCTACTGTCATAAATGAAAGGAAATTATCTGATGAACAACTATCATAAATACTATGAACAAACTGTAAGATTCTCTGAAGTGAATATTTAAGCTTTACTGGGGGCACCTAAGACAGATATGGCTGCTGATGGTTGGAACATCTAGTATTTAAGCAAGAAAAAATAGCACTGAGCTACAGTGCAATGATGCGAGACCGGTCCAGAACGTCAGTGTCAAGCCAGGCTGAGATTGAGTACACTGATCACATTCACCATCCGTACAGATGAATCGTTCAGGGTGGGTTTTGGGGGTTGGGTTAGGCCTCAGGGAAAGGCTGCTGTGAGTCTGGAGCTCCATCACACAGAGCTTCTGCCTTAGGCTCTCTGCATGTAGTTGTATGTCAGAGGACATGGCAGTGGATGCCACCCTTCATGTGTCGCTGACAGAGCCTGCTCCACGCTTTGCATCTCATCAAGGGACAAAGGAGTTCACGGCATACAAAGACATTTTACCTTAACCTCAAACTCCAGGAAATGGCAGATCTCACAGACTTGAATCACTCATTCCACTAATTTAGAATTTCATTATTTTCCATGTAATTACTGATTAGTAATCCTAAGGATTTGGAAGATGCTGAAGTAGGGGGTCACCAGTAAACAGTGGGTCAGTCTGGCTGGTGGTTTTCATTCCAGTCAAGCAGGATCTCACCTGACTCTGCTTGTTTAATCAAGTCTCAGTCTTCAAACAGTTCATTAGTTAAAAGAATCAGGAATATATCAGTGCTATATGCACAAATCCTGGGGTATAAATGCATTCGCTGTCAGAGGCTATAATTGGTGACCCCTCAGCTTAAGCAATAGTTCTATAAAATCCTTTTTACAAATTTACAATGTGGTCAGTGTTTGGTGTTGGGTTAGTAATTGACATCATTAAATATTATGATATCCTTAAACAATGTCTTCTTTCATATGCAGAGCGACTGCTTTATTGCCAGTGTTATTATTATTTATGAAATTTGTTATTATTTATTAAATTTGTTTGGTGATCCCACCAACTCCAGGACGGTAAACCTTGCTTTGTGACTGCATTGCTACTAATGTCACATCATCGTACTGTTCATCGTGTTTTTAGGATAACTGCCATTTTAACCGCCAGCTAACAGACACCCACACTGTCTGGCGCTGCACTGAGAGATGAGGGAGAACTGGGGCCAACCAACCCATCCAGCAAGGGCAATTCTAATTGTGCTTTCTTGCATCAAAAAAAGGCATCAAAGTGGGTCAAACACACAACCTCCCGATGACAGGGCCAACCTAGACAACTGCGTCACTCGGGTGCCCCATCACCCTTATCTAACCATTTCCTTTGTCCAATCGTTCTGATCTATGGTCAGTTGCATACAGTTGGAAGGATTCTACTTAATAAACTTTACATTTATTAGCACTGGATGTTAACAGTGTTACAAGCATTGTTTGATATCTGAACTAGTTGTACACTAAGCATTGTAGCATGATGCAAACTGCATGCATAAATCATCACACGCTTGTTTCAGATTAAATCAAGGTGTTAAGAAAAGCCTTATGTGCTTTCTGCTGATGTGGTTTCTGAATCTAAAAGATGCCCTGTTTACTATAGAAATGGCTAAATGGGGCATGTTTCATTACACAATAAGCACAAAGAGAAGAGCATCTGTGCCCTTCCAAGCGAAGCACACACAGACAGAGAACAGCAGTAAAGGCCCCTCACCCATGCTCTGCTGTGTGCTCTCATGTGCCCGAGGGGTCAGAGGACTCTGATTTGCTAAAATATCAAGGTTCTTCCAGCCGGAGCTGCAGATACCTTCCGCTGCACTCGTCAGCCTCTGTTTCCGTCTCCCCCCTGACATCTGGACCAGGCTCTCCCACTCCCAGCCTGGGGGAGCGGAGTGCCACACACAATCTCACTCACTCCACCTCAGAGCAGACACATTAGTCCTCTCATACAAAGCGCCTGGCTTTTTCTCTGCAGAGGAAACGTTGAGTACAGCCGGACAGGTTGAACAAAGCAGTCTTATTGTGACAAGATTATTACGCGCTGTAATACAACTCCAGTTTTCATTCTAATCTCTATCTGCCCTATTTGGTTGATCAGCATTGATATCATTATGGCACGTAACCCTGTATTTTAAATCAGAAAAACACACTTACTACATGCCTACACTAAAAGTCAATGGGCAGCAACGGTTATATTTTGATTTAACAAGTTTTCTGCTCTTTAATAATTACACTTGAAATTATCATATTAGAACTAGAGTACAGTAATCCAACAGTTTCACGCAGATCAGGAGTCGTGGATTTAGTCACACGCAGATTTTATTTTAGAACCAACTCATGGTTTTACACGAAAATCCCCACAATAATGCAGAAACTGCAAATTTCATTTCCCTTTTTTGCGTCAAAATTTTTTTTTTTTCTGGATGTTTTCACACAAGGGTCCCGTTCACCTTGCCGTGGTGTCCCAATACATTTGTCCCACAACCTTCTGAGTTGCATATCTCGGCAGGGGAAGCACTCCGACACTGCAAACTCCACAGTTTGGTAGATCTCCAGGAGACTTCATTTGTATTATAATTTGCCCTCATTTGTATTTTTTGCCCCAGCAAATCAGGTTTTATTCCCCAAAAACCATAAGCCGGAGCGCATTCAGAAGCACTTTAAAAGTGATCCAGGTGTAAACTTTTGTCACGCAACCACCGAGTTGCATATCTCGGTGGCGAACCTGGGCACCTTTACATTTTCTTTAAGGGTAAATAAAGTGTTCTGGGATCAGAGTTCTCATTTAGAACTGGACGGCGTTAAAACGGGAACGACTGCCCTGGTGTAGGGATTCCCGGTGCTAGTCCTAATGGCCCAGTGATCTGTACTTTTTTCAGTCTACACCCGTGATCCACCACATGTAAAGGAAAGGATAAAAATGTGGGGACGTCACAAAGTTTAGCAGTAAAGGAAATTACTTCTTCAAACAGGTGATGTCAGGGTTGCAAACCCTTTTTAAAATGGTCATTTAAAAATTGAGTTTTGTGAGAGGCTCTTAAACCATGTAGAGGGCTGAATATACAACAACAGAGGAAATGCTTTTGCCCATATTGTGGATTTTGCGTACCTTTCGTTGAGGAGTCTGAAACCTGACTGATAGGTGAAGAGATGCACTTTAAGGTTGCTGCAGTTAAAGTAATGCTGAGTGTGTTATGTGTTTGGGAGGGTGGGGTGACTTGTAACGCATGTCCCCTCAAGTGACGAATCCTTAATGAAAATAAATATTTCATTTAAGGGCTACACTAATTATGTTTTGATGAGTAATGCAGAAGGCTGTTAGGCTTAGTTTCAGCCAGGAGCACTTTTCTGGGTGAACACTTTGGAGTAAATCTGCATGTTTTAACGCTTCTTGGGAATGTAATAAGTCAGCATGAACAAGAATGAATCATAAGAGCAAAAAGAAAGGATTTGTCTGCATTTACCACCTTTGAAGTCAGTTTACAGAACACTTTGTAAGGAAATGACCAAAAAAGAAGAAAAAGAAATGGGAAAGACAATGACGTTTAGTGAGAGAAAAGAAAAATAACAGAGAAATAAAAGCCAATGAAAAAAAAAAGAGTATGCTGCTTTCTGTTTCATGGGGGGGGGGGGGGGGGGGTGTCT
>JBBPDB010000032.1:8463499-8487939 GCA_037974465.1 Brachypetersius altus | reverse complement strand
GTGTCGGCTGGTCCTGGACTGCAGGCTTCTATACCGTCTGCCAGAGGGCAGCAGGTTAAAGAGTCTGTGTCCAGGGTTACTTAATATAATAATGCAATCGTGAGATAAAACCCCATAAGAAAATTGCATAATATTGTACATGGTAGACTATTGCATGTAATAGTAAGATAATAACGCACATATTGACACACAGTATGATCATGATTTAAACCTGATACGCATATGATTGTCTGGATATTGCCCAGCGTGTGTTTCTCTCCTCCTAGAGTGATCTGGATCAGACTCAGATCGAGGCCGCAGGTAAGGATGTGGAGCTTCCCACCGAGTTGGCTAAGATGATTGCTGAGGACAACGAGGAGGAAGAGCACAAGCAGTCTGTTCTGGGTCAGCTGACCAACATTCAGAATGTGGACGTGGACCAGCTGAAGGACAAGGCCCAGGCCACCCTTGAAGACCTCAGACAATCGGCCGAAAAGTGTGAAGTCATGTAAAGTCATGGGGTCAGAGAGCTGATCTAGGATCTGGAATTCCTCATCCATCTCTAGGGCACAATAATAATCATAAACAAGCACACAAACAGCACATTCCTTTTCGAAATACTTCATAGGGTAGTTTAATGGACATAGATTAAGTCTACATGGAATTTTCAGTGGTGGAACAACATGAAGATTTAATCAAAGTAGTTTAATGAAACATTAGTCTTAAGCTGGGGCAGATGGTGGCCTGGTGTATAGGGAGTTGCCCCTGCAAGCAGAAGGGAGTGGGTTTGAATCCCAGGCCTGCTATGGGTACCCTTGAGCACCTTCCCCACACACTGCGCCCTGGGTGCCTCCCATTGGTGGCAGCCCTCTGATTCACTTGGTGAATGTGTTAAATGAAGAATTTCACATTGTTCACGCATGACTATAAGGGGTCACTTTACTTTAAAATAAGGCATTTCTGATTAATTAATCTAATTAATCTATTAATTAATAGATTAATCTAATTATAATCAATTACACCAGATCAAAGACCAGGCCTAGTCCATGTCCATGAAACTGGTCCTATACGTTTAGCCTCAGGGTTTGTGGTAATGACTCTAAGAAAAATGCAAACATAAAGATGATAGATCTTCAAATAAACAGTAAATAAATGTATTAAATAAATGTATCAATGTTGCATCAGCTGACAGTTTTTATATGTAGGAGTTACACATTGCTTAAAAAGGAAGAAAGTCATAATTTCATAAATAATGTTCTTTCTTTTCTGCCATCGTAAGACTGTTGTGTGTAACTGCGTTTAAAGACATTTTTTCTGTCCTCCTGTACGTTTTGGCCTGCCAGTAGCCTATGCAAATGTCTAATACAATGTTAAAGTGAGATATTGTGCTTATACACACTCTACTGTACAATATGTATATTAATGTATATTCTTTAGATAATTTATCATGTTTTTTTGTTTTTAGAACTATCAGTTTAAAGAATGAAAAGACCACCAATAAAAGGGAACCAACGATGATGAGTGAAAGGAATGACTGGGAATCATTTCAGCGTTGCAATATTGTTGTAGCTCAAGCGGCAGTTTTGTTTACAAAGTAAAATTTGTCAAAAGTTGCTCAAAATTGATCTTTCGATGGATACTGAAGCTCAACCTTTCTATCGACAGCTGCCTAAAGTGGTAAGTTGGTAAAACCGAGGGAACACTTTTCAGTTAAACGTCGAACCGTCGAGGTTCGCTTTGATAAAGGTACATGGACAAAAGTATTGGGACACACCTCTTAATTTTTGAATTCATGTGGCCCCTTCCAATGAAGGCAAATCGTAATGCCTCAGCAAACCAAGACATTGTGGACAACGCTATGATTCCAACTTTGTGGACACAGTTTGGGGAAGAAACTTTTCTCCCAGCATGACTGTGTCCCAGTGCACAAAGCAAGGTCCATTAAAACATGGCTGGATGAGTTAGGTGTGGAAAACCGTGACTGGCCCCCACAGAACCCTGACCTTAACCCCATCCGACACCTTTGGAATAAACTGGAACGGAGAGCCAGACCTTCTCGTCCAACATCCGTGTCTGACCTCAGAAATGGTCTACAGAATGAATGGGCATAAAGTGCCATTGAAACACTCCAAAATCTTGTGGAAAGCAAGAAGAGTGGAAGCTGTTATAGTTGCAATGGGGGGACCAGCTCATATTAAAGTCTGTATTTTAATGCCAGGCGATTAAAGTCCCTGTTGGTAAAATGGTCAGGCGTCCCAATATTTTTGTCCTTGTAGTGTATCAAATAGCCTTAAAGGGACACTCACCAAAATGAAAATTGTAACCGTGTCTACGTCTGTTGCATTTTCCAGCTGTGTTAATGTTGTTTCTAGAGAGCTTTACTGGGATAAAAACAAGAATCACACTCAGTTACAGAATCAGTGCACTTTACAGGGGTCAGCTAAGTCCCAGACATAAATCTTCATTATATAAACAATGGACTCTACTGTAAGTAGTAAATAATGAACGGGTGTAACCACTGTACTGTTCTGAAGGAACAAAACCTTCTGATGTTGTGCGGAGTGTGGGAGGAAGCAAACTGGCTGGCTGATTTGTGGACAGCTTGATTGATCAGTTTCTGGGCCAAAAGTCTGCATTGCTTGACACCAAAGTGTTTCTTAATAGTTACATGATGTATTTGTACAATGCCATGGGTATTGTAGTAGGAAACCATGAAAACAACATAAAATTGTGAACTCTGTGAAACCCATGAGGCTGAGTGATGCCAAGCTATCATCAAAGGCGATGATTAACTGACAGACATTACAGTGTTATTACTATCCTGCATCCAATAATAACTGACGTACATATAGCAGCAACATTCTTATTATTATTATTGTTATTATTATTATTATTATTATTATTATTATTATTATTATTATATATGTAAAGCATATGGAAACAGATTACATATTGAGTGAATTTTGTAGGTTACCAGCAATTCTCTTTTCCTGAGGTCAAGCTGCCTTAGTGACTTTAGACTTTAATCTGCTTAAAAATTTCATTCAGTCTTAACCAGGCCCTCTTGAATCTTTACAAAAACAGCGTCCATGCAATGTCTATACTGTCAACGCAGAAGAGCGTTTGATTATCATATCCCCGTTTTCTTTAGTAGGATCATTAAAAGAGCATCCTACAGGCAGACCAATGAACTGACAGGGAATAAAAACAGAATAAAAATGGCATAAAACATGGTGAAAATCAGGAATGTCTGGGGATATTCAGGAGGAGTAATGGAGTGAAAGTGCTTATGAATTATGAATTGACTGTCCAGATCAATGGTAAGGTTAAGATTTTTTTGTCTATAGGAACTTCATGCACATCTAAATGGCTCTGTCAGCTTTGAAACGATGGAGAAGCTAATTGCCCGCAAACCACATCTCAACATCGAGCACAGTATGACGGCCATACGCAGTGGACAGCGTCGCACACTTGATGAGTGCGTACTTGCAGCCTTACACCGCACCATGAGTACACACTGTATTCCTCTAAAGCAGTGCTTCCCTCCCCTACTGCTCTGCATATTATAGTGTTTTCCCTGCTCCCCACTGATCTACCTAATCAGCTAATTAATAAGGCTTTCCTGGCTTGACATGGATGTGTTGGAGCAAAAAAACGTATACATGAGCAGAACAGGGAGGCTTCTGGGGCTGAGCTTACCCAAAGGGATGTTTACTTTTATATAAGAATTATGCATGTTTGAGATAATTGAGGAAAAATGGACAGTTTATTTAAAAGTAAGGAGTCCTTCATCGTTGCTGTTACTGCACAGATGTCTTCATGGGGATTAAAACCTACAGTATTCAGTACTCTTGGACCACTGATATATATGTTCCTTGTCTTTTTGCAGATGTTTCCAGGTTTTTAAAGTAATCCATCAGCTTATTGACTCGGAAGAGGATATCTTAATGGTAAGTGGCTGTCCACATTGACTTTCACAGTCAAACTCTTTAGAGTTCACAGGAGTTTGCTCTATTCAACAGGTTGCTAAAGCTGTAATTGAGGAGTTTGCTGCAGATGGGGTGAAGTATTTGGAACTGCGCAGCACCCCGCGAGAGGAAACTAAAACAGGTAGTGTACTTGGATAATGAACATCTGAAAACAGTGGAAGGAAATTTCATCCATGTTGTTTTGATTTGTAATTCACCACCGTTTTTTTTTTTTTTTAAATCAAGGTCTGTCTAAGAGAAGATACATTGATTCGGTCATTGAAGCCATTCACAAGTGTAAGGAAGAAGGACTAGACATAGATGTCAGGTTAGTAAGTCATTCCAGCCCATTCGAGACACTTCTTTTGTTGAGGGGGATAATGATTTTTTTTCAAGACAATTTCTGTTTTACAGGTTTCTTGTGGCTATAGACCGCAGGAATGGCCCTGAAGTTGCTATGGAGACGGTGAAGCTAGCTGAGGACTTCATGTTGTCCAGTGATGGTGTGGTTGTAGGACTGGACCTGAGTGGTGACCCTAAAGTCAGTGAATCTTTCTGATTGGTCTATAACTGCGGTTAAGGGGGAAAACAAATGGACTATAGTTCATTATAATACCATATCCACTTTTTAGTGGAGCTTCTAAAATAGACATTGAGTGTAGAGAAGTAAAGGCCATGTTACTGTTATGTTGGCGTTTCATGAAACCAATATTCAGATCTCTAGGCTACTGTTAGCTTCATCAATTGTATCAACTTTTTTGCCTTGTTTCTAAACATGATTTATTTTCATCTTGAAAGGTGGGTCATGGAAAAGACTTCATCCCTGCTCTTCAGAGGGCTAAAAACAGCGGGCTTAAGTTGGCGTTGCATTTGTCAGAGGTTTGGCTATTTACCTTATACTAGGATTAAACCTTTCATATATTGACATTGGAGGACCCAGCTGTACTGCAGGATGTCTATGTTCTTTCAGATTCCCTCTCAAAAGGAGGAGTCTGAGCTGCTTCTGGATTTGCCTCCTGATAGGATTGGTCATGGGACATTTTTACACCCTGAAGTTGGGGGTTCAGGCAGTCTTGTGGATAAAGTTTGCAAAGGAAACATTCCAATAGGTGAGTAATGGTGAATTCACATTTCTCCATTCTGGGTGTTTTGAAAAGTGTTTTGGGCTTGACATTTTATACACTTATTACAAATGTAATAGTGGAAACAATCACACTGTTGTTGTCATTATATTACTATAATGATTATTATTGCTGTTATCATTACTATTATTAGTATTACTAGTAGCAATAGTAATTTTATTCCACCGCTTCTGCTCTGAGCCCATGTTGAATTTTCATGTTGAATTCCAAACGCTAAAACGTTAAATACACTGTATTCCGTTTTTTGATTGCTCAATCCAAAACCAAGTATTGATTGTTTAAAAATTGATTTTTATGATCAAGTCGCTCCTGTAATGTATGGGGTGGGAAAGTAGTGGACGAGTCGCCTTTAAATTGTGTAGTGGAGAGAGAGAGTCTTTTTTTTTGTTCATAAAAGAATGTGTGGGTGTCTCCTAACATCGGGTTTAACGAAACCACACAATCACACTTTGCATTTTCTTGTGGAAATGCAGTCTAGTTGAAGATGTGCTCGTATCTTTGATCTGATGAGATGTCAATCTTTTCTTTCAGAGCTGTGTTTGACCTCTAATGTAAAGGGTCAAACTGTACCTTCATATGACAAGCATCACTTCCAGTATTGGTATGAGCGGGGACACCCTTGTGTGCTCTGTGTAAGCATGTTTCTGTTTGTCTAATGTCAGTGCTGACCTCTAAAATAACCAACTGCAAATTCAGCTGTTTTGTTTTTTTTCTGCTCCTCCCCTCAGACGGATGATAAGGGAGTGTTCTGCACAGATCTCTCTCAGGAGTACCAACTAGCTGCTTCTACGTTTGGCCTCAGTCAGGAGGCTGTGTGGATTCTTTCCCAGCAGGCCATCCAGTGTAGCTTCGCTCCAGAGGCTCTAAAGCAGCAGCTGGAGCAAAGGTGGGCTGAGCTCAGGCCTCATGTCCTACAATGATGACCCTCCCACTCAGGCAGTGTTTTAAATAGATGTCTCCTTGCCTGCCCTGCAGAACTGCTTTGACATTACCTCAGTTACATGTTTAAGGGAAACAGACACCTTTTATACTGAAATTCGTAATTTTTATCACATTTTTATTCATTGTCAACTGATGGCTCTGCCTCTTTTGATGATCCAGAAAAGACAAACTGTGAAGGAAATTACTATCAAATGTTCTGCATAGATGGTATAGACACTGTATGGACATTGTTTTTATAACATTGTCCGTTAACTTCTAGTTGGGCAGCACGTCATGAAGTGGAGACTATCTCGTTCTACCTCATTCTCATAGGAATACATCTGTGATTGCACATGTTAAAATGACAAAAATCACCTCTTCTCAATAAATTATACTGTTGATAGAATTCTTCTCTGTCTTCTCTGACCATCTTTGGCAAAAATGATTCCTTCCAGCAGAGGGCAGTAGTACAACGAAGTGATTTGGAATTCATAGAGTTTGCTGACATTTGGGCCACATGTTTTCTGGGCTTACTGTTTCAGAAGATTAAAGTCTTATCACCTTCAGTGTTCTTGGGGGAATTCATTGAATTCACTGTTACCAAAGCAGACTACATAAATGTACATGTAAATCTGGAGGAGCTTGCAGTGAGGAGTTAGCCTCTATGCGGGACTAATAGAGTTAGTGTACAGTTTGCATCATAGGGTTTCCTCTTCAGTAAACGCTAATTAGCCAGTGGGCTGCAAATGCAAATATGCCTTGGGTGGACAAAGGATCACTTAGGGGAGCATGAGATGATGCCTGCTTTCCTCCGCTGAAAACAAGGCCTGCTGTTTAAGAATGGCTGCTGAAGAAAGAGTGTTGCTGCATCTCAGGGCAATGAACATCTCCAACCTCCATGGACTGATTCGCTTTTATTTCGAGCTGTCAGTCAAGTACAAGAATGTAATCACTTCTAGCTGAAGTTTCACCAGAGAAGTCTATGATACAATAACTGATATTCTCTCTGGAATTGGGAAGTTGGTGTTGGCATGTGCTGTCATGTTTCGAATGTCTCTGTCTGGCATCTAAACATCTATTGATTTTTTTTCCAGTTTATCTTTTTTTTTAGCTTGAGGCAGAATAAATCCCAGTGCACAGCCCTCTCTAGTCACTGTTGCTCTGTCTGGTTGTTTAGAGACACTGTGGACCACCCATTGTTGGCTTGTCTGCCATTCTCTTTTATCACCACAGTCTGTTCAGGGCTTGAAAGAGGTAGCTCTGGGGTCAACCTGTTAAAGGGGAAGTCCCATAATCTCATAACTGATTAGGCAAGTCATGATTATGATTTGTACTGATGAGTGGCTCCACCAGAATGCCTATTATATGGTCTTTTTGAAATCCTGCTGATTACTGCATGGTGCCGTGCCTCCATGGTCTAATTGCGGTGATCTGATGAGCCGCAGATGTTGGAGAGAGTTTAAATAGCCTTTCTTGATTCACATTTCCCTGTCTGCGAGTGCTACCGTACTCTTTAACATAGTGCACTTTAGAAACGGATCTTAGCGTTTGCAGATCCTTCGTATCGTGACAATTCCGTAGCCCCCTTTCATTGTGTTTTGCACAGGAGTGGGATCTTGACTTTGCAATAAATTAGCTAGGAGGCCAGTATAGCATTCTTAAATCATCACACACTTGTCTCAAACTTGTCAACTTGTTAAGTAATCAAAGGCTTTGTTCACGATGCTCGGCAAATCAAAAACTGCTCAGAAACACTAAATGGGATTTGAGCTCAGGTCATAGACTGACCACAGAAAAAAGTGAAAGATTTGCTTATTTGGTGTCAGACACTGACATAGGTCTACCTTCTTCCACACGTTTTAAATTCTTTACATTTCTCAGATAGGTTGCATCACAGTGATTCCCCTGTCATTAAACTCACATGTTGCTTGCTTTGATGAGATATGTTAAGATATAATCTATTGGTTGATTGTTTGTGGTAAAAAAATGGCATCATTGATCATTGATTTACAGGTGCAAGCTGACTTAACTGAGCTGAACTTAACAGGGTGTTAGGAAAGTGAGGTGAATTTGATCTTTCAGCTTGAGAGTTTGGAACAATCATTGAAAATATCAGCAAAGTGCAGATGTGAGAAATCATCTATTTTCTAGTTGCTTTTATCACAGTCTCAACAGGGCATTCCCCTCCTTACCAGCCTTCTGAGTGACAACTGGAATGAACTGTGAAGTCACAGAGGAAGAAACACCACTATATGCTGCCTAGAACATTTCTATCTAAAAGAGATTACCGAAGTTGGGCCTCTAATCCTGTTGGAAGGTCAGTTACAGTAGCAGTGGTGTGTCGTGCTCAGAAAACCAGCCTTATTGTCCATGCTTTGAAAGTGGAAAACATTTGACAGGCTTCTAATTAAACCAGACACACAACTCCAAAACTCACAGAGCTGAGGTCAAGCTCAACAATACCCAGCTGCATTCAGTTCTAATCACTCCTTTACCTCCCTCCTCTGAAAGAATGCAGTCGTTCAGGGTCTAAAGGGAGCACAGTGTGTCAGTATGGGCTGAATCAGGAAAGCATGCAGTGGTGATTAGCATAGGGCTGGGAACAGAATGGCTACCAGGGAAAAGCCTCTAGTACTTTCCTTGCTGTTTCACTCTTTTAAACTACTTGTGTGTGGCTCTGATAATGCAGGAACATTTTCTGAAGTGCAGTCAAAAAGAGTTGTCTGAGGCAGGGCCCATAATACTCAGTATTTATTGTTCACTCGCTAGACTATCCTTTGTCATCAATCAAGGTGGCTTAGAGCAGTCTACGACTCTGCAGAAACATAACGACTCAGTAGAAGTTTCAGTAGAAGTAAAGCTGGTTTCCACAAATCCATAAAACTGTGGATCTGCAGTGGAATTTATTAGCACGTCCATCATCTATCCGCATAAGAAATGAAGCTTGTTAGGCTCTATTCTTGTCTTTTACAGCCCCTTTGGTCTTGAATAGATAAAAATGACACTGTCAAAATACCAACACTCTATAAAGTTGATTGAAAATGTTATGATGAATAGAACAAAAAGGGACCCTTATAAAAACAAAATTAAAAAATCATTACCCATAATAAAAATTAGCAGTAGATATTAGTCAACAGAAATGAGTCAAATGGTAAAAGAAATGGTCCATAATTTGACATACTTGAAATAACATTTACATTAAAGTGTTCTTCATATCCTACATTTCTGAGGTCCAGTTACAATATCGGTGTGGTTTTGAGTACACATAACAGTTCACTTCTGCAAGCTCTTTTTATGCTTTAAAACGTGTTTTACTAAGCCTGTAAGACTGATATGTTTGAATAACCTTTGTTCTGGATGACTGCCCTGTATTGTGTCTTAAAGAACACTCCTTATATCTATAATAATAGGTGGGGCTGAATTGTTATAGACAGAATAGGTATTTAAATGCTTTGGTCTTTGTGACATCATAAAAACAATGAATTGAAACTGTGTGTTTGGAAACCTTAATAGTGTTTACATAATGTATGCAACCTATTTTTTTATTTGCTCTTTAATGTACATTAAAATGAAGAAACTTTCTTCTTTGTGTGAAGTTACCATTTCAGAAAAAAAAATAGTTTTGTCCAAAACAAAAAGTTTGGAAAACATTTTAATAGCAGAAAACTGACTATATGGAGCTCATTGCTACTCACCTGTTTTCACCAGTCTTGCCTTGTGTTTTCCCACTGTAAGCTATGCATCTTTTCATTTTCCTTTAAAACCAGCCTAAAGGTTCAGACTGAAGAGCGCAAGGGTGTTTCCTTCTTTTTGCTAGATGTTGATGGATCTTCCGCTTTGGGGTCACTGATTGATTCATGTGATGCAGCCACAATGTGCAAAAAGGTTAATAGTTTATGATCATTATTTATTCGCAGACTCCACAGACTTTCTAGGCTCATCAAATATCCAAAAACTAGCACAAATTGGGTATATTTACATTTTGGTACGGTTGTAAAAAAAAAATTAAAAGGCCTCACAGCAGGACTTATTCCTGTTCTAAATAAATAGCACCATCTAGTGGTCAATTGATGTGAAATTTCTAAGTTGCAAAGAATGCCTATACAAATTTTAAAACAACCAGTGTTAAACCTGCCAAAAGCCTGGTTAATTTTATATGACTTAACAATTTGTATTACCAAGTCACCCTTAACACCCCTCAGTTGCTCAAGTAGGCAGCATGCAAAGCAGTGCTTTAAAAAGTGTTGTTTGCATTTTATAGTGACTTCTATGGACTTATTGGCCCCAAATTTGGTGGACTACCTTAAATCATGTACTGTATAAGCATATTAAGTTTCAAGAGTCAGTGAAAGCAAACACAAGCTGCAGGAATGTGTCTAAACTAAACTCTACATCCAGAATTTTTTACTGTCCATATTGCTAACAAATATTTTACTATATTATTGACTTCGTACACTTGCTTAGAGTGATGATACTCTTTCCTGGCCCAGGAAACAAACCCTAGTTTCCTACATGCAGGGCTTTGTATTTGGTTCTTGGACACATACAAATGAAGTTATATGGTTCTGAGACGTGTGTAAATGCAAATGATCTTCAGTCTACATGGCTAAATGTATAATGTGATTTGCTCTGGGATCACTTAAAGCCGAAGAGTGAAATGGAAACAGCGGTGCCATGTATAATACAGTCATTCTTTTAGTGGCTGCAATTTTCCCATTGCTGCTGTCGTTGCTCTTAATGTTGTTCCTAAGTCTCTGGTGTTATTGCCATAAGACAATCTAATCTGCTGGCTGCACTGTTTCCTGATTGGAGCTTTAATGCACTGTGATTTGACCGAGATGACATGAATCGTTACAAATGAAGTGGAGACGGAGGCCTGTGCTTTAATATCTAAACCCAGGTTGCTTGATGGATCAGTCATAATAATATATCTGACTCATTTCACCTCAGACATGCTCTCTTTCCGCATACATTACAATATATGGCAGACAGACATTTATTGCGTGTTTTACCTGCTTAGTAATAGATTGCATTTGAGTTTTTAACCACTTGGTGGTCAAGGACAGCATGCTTTTATAGTACTAAGAAAATGCGATGAAAAATTCATAATGAAGAGCACGATCTAGAAAACCAGTGACATCAAATACACTATATGGACAAGAATATTGGGACACACCTGTTTGTCAGGGTTTGTGCAATGCTTCAGTGCAGGGAAATGTCAATGCTTCAGCATACCAAGACATTTTGGACAACGCCATGTTTCCAACTTTGTGGACGCAGTTTGGGGAAGAACCTTTTTTATTCCAGCATGACTGAGCCACAGTTCACAAAGCAAGCTTCATAAAGACATGGCTGGATGAGTTTGGTGTAGAAGAACTTGACTGGCCCACACAGAGTCCTGACCTCAACCCCATCCAGCACCTTTGGGATGAACTGGAACAGAGATTGTGAGCCAGACCTTCTCATCCAACATCAGTGTCTGACCTCATAAAAGCTCTATAGAATGAATGGACACAACTTCTCAAAGAGGTTCCACAATCCTGCGGAAAACCTTCCAAGAAGGCTCAAGGTCATTACAGTCCCTGTTTGTGTATTGCCCCAAGAAAATGTCCGGTGCCCCAAGGCTTTTGTCAATATGGTGTACATTCAGCATACATACAAACCCACAATACACATCAACTCAAACACTGTGTGGTTCAATGCACCTATGGAAGTCAGGGACATCCATACAGTGTTCATGTACAAATGTCTGTCACATCAGTAGGTGACCATAAAATGAAGTAAAAGAACAACAGGCAGCATGACACATACTGATGGCCCAAAGAAATGAAGCAACTCTAATAAGGTAATGTAATTGTTTTCTTTAGTCTCTTATTATAGACCAGGAGCTGTCGCCTGGGGTTATGTGAGATGTTTGACAGTCGCGGTGCAGAAAAGGAGATGGCAGGTCTTGCAGGATGGCCTGAAAGGTGTGTCTATACTCTGCTTTCATGTGCTGTGGACAGGCACCCTGGATATTGTGTGTGTGTGTGTGTGGTGTGTGTAGCGCATGTCACTGTCATTCCTCTTTGCGCCCGCTAATCTAGTTAGTAATTTGCTGTCATCCTGACTCTGTGTGGTGCTGATGATAGGAGACAGGGAAGAGGCCTTCAATCTGACCACTTATTAGAGTCATCTTTTTAATACATGATCACATTTACATATAGATATCTTTCAGACTTAGAACAGCCTAACCACATGTTAATAAAGCAGCTTCTGTGTCACTCTGTTTCATCTGTCTCTCTCCCTCTTTTCCTTTGTCCTTTCCTTCCTTCCTGCTTCCCTGTTTTCATCTTTTTTTCTCACCTGTTTACTTCCTAATGTCCCTTTGTCTGCATTGATCTATCCTTCACCTATCTTCAACCATATTCTTAGCAACAAAGGTACAAAAAAATGGCTCTTTGGGGTCTTTTCATTGATGGGTTACTTCTAGTTTTCTAAAAAACTTTCAGTAATTGCTGCTAATGGAGGAAAATGAGTATTACATTTAAAAAGAACCAAAGATCCAAAGACTCTACATCAATTCAAAGTTTTTATTTGCATCATATGCTCAATACCAGAACCATTTAGCAACATCCACCAATCTTTAACTCCATAATTTGTCCAGAAGTGTCCAGACACCCCTCCACATTATGTTTTGTTGAGTAGCGCTGAATTATGTCAAAGCAAAAATGTAGCACTTTGTTTGCAAATATCTTGTGAAGTAAAAGTTCAAACTTCACAAATGTTTTTGCTGCATCACTTCTACATTCTGTGGATGCTAAATTTTTCTGCTTTGTTCTGTAGAGGCTATTGCAACAAACACATTTCAATATCTGAGCTATAGCTTATGATAAAATGTTTACATTGGATATTTTTTAATCAAATCATTCATAAGCTGTCGCACAACATGCTACGACATGTTATCCTTTGTTCTGCTGACATGGATTAATCTGTCATTAAAAATTATTTTGAATTAACATCCGCACTTAACACTTACAAAACGAAAAAGTCCTTTTCTGCTTGGACCCCATTGATCGCCGCTCTCATGTTACATACTGCAATGCGGTACATCTAGTTCAGATATTAGAACAGTTCTTTTTTCACTTAACGCCATGTAGATGATCTTTCAGCAGCAGAACCCGAAGTGCTTTATGAGTCCGTTTTCCCAGCGGAGGACCATCTGGGTCTACTGTGCCCTCATTATTATGGACCTAGAGGTGAGCCCCTAAACTAGAATGATTATACACTGTTGGAGAAACTGACACACTGTCAAGGAGATTAACTGTTTGTGTTCTTTGAGATTGCTAGAAGAAGAGGGGAACCACGGCATACAGGTATTTTTCTATATCTCAAAACCCTCTTTTGCATAATGAGATGTCGGTTAATTCTGTGTATGATGGATGAAGCACTTAGTTCAGTGTGATCGGGTACAATAGTTTAGGAAAAGTGGTCCCAAGTGTCTGAATCAGTCTTAATTCTTACTTGTTTGTGGAATGAAACACATATTATTAGATCAGTTGTTCATTATCCCTAAATGTCCCTTAGAGATTGTTCTCATATTTTTAACCATTGATTACAGAGCAGAGGCATAACACAGAAAGGTCAGACTGGGAAATCAAGGTCATTGTACATATTTGTATATATGCATATACATACACATATACATACATATAGGTCCACACACACCACCCCACCTTTTTTGTAGGTCCTTCACTGTTAGAATATAATGGTCAGAGTGGTCAGATTCTACTAAAACTATCAGCAAATGCTGGGCAGGTAGATTTTGAGCCACACGTTTCTATGGGCCCGCAGGCAGCCGCCTCCTGTCAGCTGCAGATATACAGTGAGTGACACATCTGCTCTGACTGGTTGCCTGTGAGTGACAGCTGTCAGCCATGCTGTACTTATCAGCACTCTGATGACAGCCTGAGCTCAGCTTATTTATAATGTGCTGGTGTGATGTTTAAATTATTATTATTATTATTATTATTATTATTATTATTATTATTATTATTTCAGAGGGGGAAAAAACATAATTTGTTCATCCAAAAAAAGAAATCAAATTATCTGAAAACCCAAGCAAAAGTTTTGTAGAGCCTGTGCACAGACTCCCCTAACTTGCTTAGTTTTGTACGTGTTGCAAATAAGGGGCCGATCTGCCTTTTCCCTCTGAAGTCCATTTATAGCATTTGTATAATTCTATGTAACAAAATTCAGTTTAGCATAATAGTTTTCCAACCTCTTTGTATCCCTTTCATTTAAACAAGCTTTTGATGTTACTGTATTTTATACAGCTTTGGTTCTTATTGGTTGCTCTATGATGTGCCCCATTCAAAATGCAATGTGAACTGAAATGTTGTAAAAAGACAGCAAAATCCTCAGAGATTAAAAAAAATAATAATATGCATTTTTTTTTATAAATCTGTGTTTGTGGTTATGACATCACATGAATTTTGTTGTGCACGCATGTATAATATGGAAGCTGCCTGAAGAACTTCAACGGGGGACCATGAAGGAACTAAGTGGAGCAGTCAGACACATTAAGACATTTCACACATGTTGTGCTGTAGATCACACTGGTTGAGTCAAGACCATTTCAAAACCACGATTAGTTGAGAATGAGTACAAATGAGAGTTTGATCACATAAAAAAAGACCCTTCCTCTGTGAAACCAGGCTTTGTCTAGTCTTAAATTCTTGGGCCTGGTCAGACTCACTCAGGACAATCATTTATGTTTAGAATTCCAAAGAAATTACTTATTACCACTTTGTTAGACTGTTAACATTTTTTGTTTTACTGTTAACATAAAAGGATCCCCAAAAATTAGTCTGTGTGGTGACTGGTACAATGATATGACTTTGAGTTACTTGAGTATGAGTCAGTGTTCATTGGTAAGAGTTGAAAAAAAAATGAATGCAAACAAACATTTGTTGAATGGGCTCTTTGCTCTGTTAGATGTGGCCTTGGCCTAAGCTCTATGAGTGTCTGTTCAATCACGCTAATGGCTTACTTGTAGACGACTGAGGCTCAGAGAACCTCTCCGAGATGTGGGTGTAATGATGGCCCCTGCCCCCATTAGGGATCAGAGCGAGGTAAGAGAGAGAAATAAAAACCTGTAACTGAGTGACAGTGAGTGTAGGTAGCAAGTACAGAGTCCATTTGTTAAGCCCCAGTAAAAATGGTATGTGAACAGTCCAGAGCAAAGTCTCTGAGGTACATGAAGCTCAATCTGCACTCAGACCTACTGCGGTTTGCCTTGCCAGTGTTCTGCAGAGTGCAGGGTACGTGCCCAGCAGAGGGCGATGTTGTGTTTGCTGGAAAATGTAGACGGACTTGGTCCTCCCTCCACATCAGTACTTCTTCCAGAAAGGAAGCCTCAAAGCCACCACAGCAGGGCCCTCCCCTGGGGACGACTGATAACACAGTGGCTGGAGCTGACTCCGGGCGTTTTCTTTTTGCCTAGTAAGAGCTCTGCTGCGTTGGTTCACAAGACTGTAGCTAAAAGTTAACTCTCTTCTTGTGATCCATCCACCCATTGTCTGAGCTACTTATCCAAATCAGGGTTGCAGGGGTGCTGGAGCCTGTCCCAGCCTGTCTCATAGGACAAAGGGTGGAGAAACATCCAGGACAGGTTGCCAGTCCACTGCAGGACATCTCTTCCTATGACATAGATGGAAATTCTCAGAGAGACTGACTCTAGCAAATCCATGGTTGCTAAGTCTTCCATTTTTGGATTGTTTCGGAAGCACTTGGTCTACGCTTTTCACGTACATAACTCATTCAGTCGACAAGTAACGAAAACTCAACAGAAAACCAAATGCCTAAATCATCACACACCTGCCTTAATGCATAATTTCTTTATCATGTAATTCCAAATCGATCTAGTCTAGACAAGTTTATTTATATAATACAGTATCATACACATACCATGTGCTTTATATTAATATAAGAAGAGATTAAGCACAAAACTAGTAGGTAAAAAGCAATTAAAGTGCTTTGTTACACACAACTATACATGAACTCAGACAAAGCTTTGTATCATAAAGCCTAGCATACATTGTCTGAAATCACATCAACATTTACTGGAAATTACTTAACGAGTATGTAATGATTTTGGGCTGCAGTTTGCATGATGCCAAATGGTAAAATAATAGTTTCTATTGCTTGCTAGTTTCATTCGCCTAAAAAAAAGCCAACCTCAAGTGCCACACATGTCTTGGCAGATCACCTACAGTTAGGGCAATGAAAAAATTGTACTTTCATTACCTTAATTAGTGAGATCGTATGATGAGAATACAAATATGATGCTATCATTTGCCCACGTCTGGAGGAAGCCGTCAAAGGTATGGGTTTAATCTCGTGATAAACAAGGTAACCTTTCCTTTGTGTAAAATACGTTCGATGTTTTCCACATGACAGCTGCGAAGACAAATACCTCAACTTCAGAGTGGTAGCCCAAGCACGTTTACGTGTGAATGATTGTTATAGAGGAGTGATGTGTCTTCTTTCCAAGTCTACGCAGCAATCACTGGAGCTTGCCTTACCAGAGGTCATCACTCATGTCCCTCTACACCTCATTTCAGACACACATGTTTATGTGAGCACTGACCAAATTTAAGGCTTCATGACAGAGTCAACACAGGTGTATGAATCAAGTACAAGTACATGCACAGATATACAAACACTATTACATATTGAAGTATGTGTTGTATCTACTTTGTAGTGCTGTCCCAACAATAAATCTTGACAATAAAGCTCCAAGTGAACCACTGGTCATTTCCCTGTCACTATACACTGTATAAACACTGTGATGTACTAATGAACAGTTAAAAGGTGGACCAGTCCTAGCACAGAGACAGTCTCTAATAGTCGCTGTGATTTTACTGTTGCAATTCTGATCTCATCAAAATTATGAATGACCAGGCATTATGGGTTTATGAGTAATTCAGAAAAATTATGATATTTATGGTGTAGGGAAAAAACAATAATATATTTCTTGTATTATTGCAAAGATTGAAAGTAGTTGCAGCTGGATCAAACAGTAGCTTTAATAAACAAGGAGAATAGTGTGATTATGTTTATGGAGAATTTGTGTGTGATGTCATTATAAGGAACCAGTTTGGGTGTATATGTTTGTGTGCATGTTTAGGACAACATAGCCTGAGGCCCCCGGGGTAAGAAATTGCTTCCCATCCTGGTGGTGAAGGCCTGCATGTTACAGAACCCAGATGGGGGAGGCGAGAAGAGGGTTTGGAAGGGGTGTGTGGGGTCTTCTAAAATGCTGGTGGCTTTGTGGATACACCATGAAATGTAGATATTTGTAGAAGTGGGGAGAGAGACCCCAATGATCTTTTTCCTCTGTTCACTAACCACAGTAGGGTCTTGCGATCCAAGGTGGTACAGTTCCCAAAGGAGGTGGTGATGCAGCTGCTCAGCCTAGTCTCTATACTGATGAACGTGTGATATAAAAAGAAATGCATCGGAAGAAAATGTATCAGAGGAAAATGTATCGGAGGAAAGTCAAAAACAAGGAACACAACATTAGATCAGGGTTTAAGCTGAAAGGAGCATATTTTGGGAAGTGTCTTTGGGCTCCTGCTCTTTTTAATGGTTTTGTTGGAATGCCATTTTCAAAAGTAAACATGCTGGTGAGAGCAACTTTACTGCATAGTACATTTTAGACCCTCCTCAGGCATTTGTTAATTTCTCTCACCAGACATTATTTACAAAACATGAGGAGATGTTGCAGACTGAGGGTTTGTCTGGGACAAATTCATAACGTGTCTGGAATCTTTGTTGCTGCTCCCCACTTGCTGACTCCTCCTGACAGCAAAGAGACGCAGGAAAGTTATGGGTGTTGGTACAGATGGGTCATGTGCGCCGAAAGCAAATGAGTTGGGGTACAATTCAAGGGCAGGGCTGTACTTGCACATTTCCATGAATATACAGGATCTCTGTGGTTTAATCCCACTGTTATGAATTATTTATTTCCCCCGTGTGTGTTTGTACAGCATCGGTTAATTGAATCTTCATATGAAGAATGATTTGGTGAGCTACAGTCAATCTGTGAAATTGTTTTTTTGAGTTTTGGGACTGAAAAAAAAAGATGATATTCTTGTAAACAACCGAGGGAAAAAAAAACAATTTCATCAAATGAAGTGGTCAAATGAGGGGAAATTAATCATCGAAAAAGAAAGGCCATCAGCTCTATTTCAGAGTGGAAAACTGATTTGAGCACTGGAGGGATGGATCAGCAAGAGGCCATGAATCCTAAAATCCATACTCCATTGTCTTTTTCTGCCTCGGCTTAAAGCAGTGCCTTATCTTTTTGGCACTGATATGAAATACATAAATATATCGTTGTGGACCAAAGGGTTGGAGGAATAATGATCACTGTGCAAGTGAGGAAATAAAATAAAGCTGACAGTAGCTTAATACATTAAAGAATCAATAAGGACACGGTGCTAAAGCCTCCAGCAACTGCCATCTGTGGATCATTGGAGCATTTTGGATATTGGGTTTCGTTGTTTTGGGGTGTATTGAAGTCAGCGGTTGCAATAATGTCATAAATAAAACTGGGTGAATAATACAAGCCATTGTAGATTGTTATTGACACAAATGTCAATGCAGTGCGAAATGAAATAGTACATCATATGAAACAAAGCTCTTAGAGGGGAATTTAGTTAGTGGGGAATTTGTTACAAAGTGCACGCAATGGAGACATGACTTCTTAACATGAAAAAGTCAATTCACAGTACCACATCATCTAGCTAAGTCTCTGAAACCAAGTCTCTCTTTACTTTGTAACTGTGCCTCCTGCTTCTCTACCATGAAGTATATAAGATTAAATAGTTTCCACTGATGTGCAGCTTTGTACACACTGATATTTGCAAGCCAGTACATTAAGTGCATGTACTAATATATGCAGACACTTTTTATAACTTGCAAAATCTTCCCCCCATTTCATACACAGGCATTAATTTATGCACATACACTTGTATAATCTCCATAGAAAAGCATTACCAGTAAAGGGGGAAGCTCTGGGAAGCAGATGTTCCTGTGGTCACCATGCCCACTGCTATATGAAGACTAGAGGTCGACCAATACGTTTTTTTTGGCCTCTAGTGATGCTGATATTTAGAAATCAAGGCAGGCCGATGGGTGATATGTGAAGCAGATTAATATATCAAATTTTGGGGGGGGGGGTATATTTGGTTTTTAATAATAAGAGTAATAATCATAGTAATAAAGTTTCTTGACAACTTCAAGGTAAATAATCTAGTGAATGCAAAAAAAATTACACAGCCTGCTATGCAAGGACCACACAAACCACTGGTGATTACGTTGTGAAGAGGCAACTGCACTAAATCGTGTATATTTTTCGAGATATTTCGACAAACTGTTTTCCACTTTCAAATGTGAAGACTTTCATTCGTAAACGTAATTTACAACATCAATCATCAATCGTTGTTAAGTGTACCCATGCATTTAAGCGTTTTAGTTTTAGTTTTCTTCTACATCATCCTGAGCAACTCTGTCTTTAAGCATGATGATACTGCAGCAGAGTAAGAGAGAGAGAGAAAGAGAGAGAGAGGGTCACTTTTGCATGACTGATAATGTGATAATGTATATTGATAATTGACGCTATGTAAATAAGATTTAATTGAATTAGATTATGTACTCCCGTTTTATTCTAAGTTTAATGCAAAATTTCATTGCAAACACGGGGCTGCCCATGAATGCACATGTCTGTTAATCGGTATTAATATGCACCTACATTGGTCAATGTCGATTATGTAACAATTGCCAAATATCGTCCCAATTAAACGGTCGGACTGAAGATGCCCAACATGTGGGCTGTGGAGCAGTGGAACCGCATTCTCAAAAGTTGTGGAGGTGCATTCGGTTTTTTTTTGGGACAAGCCTCATTAGTGTTTTTGATGCAGAATTAATCATCAAACATTAGTTCCTGACCTCACTTACAAACACATATTCCAGCATGATCTTCTATGAGAAGATGCTGTTACTGGAGCAAACTCCCTGTTATTTCAGGTATTTCAGATGGGCAGTGTGTCCCAACCCCAGGCCTGCTGGAGGCCCAATGAACCTTTTAAGTGATTGATCTGTTTTAGCACACCCCTCTCAGCTCAGTAAGGGCTTGTTAACAAGCCGATTAGTTGGACCAGGAGTGTCGAGAGCAGTGAAAGCACTTACATGTCCTCCAGGACCAGGGCTGGTCTACTGTATCAACACTGTTCCAAAGTCTGAAGTTGTTTTACTGTCTAGCCTGCAATTACCATACTATAGAGAAGAGGACATTTTATTTTTGACTGAATGCAGATTTAATAAACTATAAATCAGATTTTCTTTAATTGAAACTGTGGGTGGTGGTGCAACATTAAGGATGAAACTGCCAACTTGGCAACAGTTTCTCAGACGCGTATTTTGCAGCCGTTGCTTGGCAATACAGGTATCCCAAGAGAGGGCTCGAGAATAGAACCAGGGATGCTCGAGCTCTCTCTCTTCCAGCTAGAGATAGGTGGTTTGATTCAATTCCACGAGTCGGTTCCTTTGAACTGTCGTTTCAGTGAATTAAATATCCTTGTGAGCGATTCATTGATTGACAAGTCAGGACAGCTTTTTCTCAGCCCCTCTGTTTACAATGGCACCTCATTCAGCAAAATAATCTAAGGAGAATCTCGGCGATCTCTCTAAAGCATGAACACAACACAAAAAGGAAGGCAGTTTTTTAAATGCAGTGTTCGTAGTACGCTATGAAGAGGTACACTATAAAATTATATGGTTGTTTTATGAAAAGATTTTGGACTTAACACAGACACAGGGTGTAGCATATGAGCTACACTATATGGACAAAGTACTATTGGGACACACCTGTTTTTCAGGATGTATGCAAGGCCCCATACTTCCAGTGAAAGACAATCTCAACGCTTCAGAATACCAAGAAATTTATGGACTACGCTGTGCTTCCAACTTTATGGACACGTTTGGGGAAGAACCTTTTCTATTCCAGCATGACTGTGTCACAGTGCACAAAGCAAGTTCCAATAAGAATGGCTAGAGGAGTTTGGTGTGAAAGAACTTGCCTGGCCACACAGAGCCATGATCTCAACTCCACCCAGCACCTTTGGGATGAACTGGAACAGAGATTGTGAGCGATGCTTTAAAGAATAAATGGGCACAAATTCCCACAGAAAATCTAAAATCTTGTGGAAAGCCTTCTAAGAAGAGTGAAAAGGGAACCAACGTCATATCAATTAACGTATATGTAGTTGAATGCAAAGTCCCTGTTGATGATATGGTCAGTCGTCCCAATATTTTTGTCCATAAAAAGTGTGATTCAATTGGAATTGCGAATCGATTGTTGAAAAGAATCAGTTTGAAAGAGCCGACTCGGCAGCGTGTCGGACATCTCTAGGTTTAACTTGTCAACTCACCGAGAGGAGGAGAGGAGGCTCTACAAGATGTTCACACACGACTCGACGTTACACAAACGGTGAAGTTGGGCATGGGGTCAGCGAACGTCCTGCTCCAAGACTATTTATGCTCGGATGATGCTGATGAGTTTATTTTTAGCCATGTTCGAGTTCGGGACTCGTATTCGCCTGACTTGCTGAAACATTTCACCACACGTTTGGGACTCGAGAGTTGACTTCACGGACTTTCTCAGCCGTATGAAGATTCCTGAGGTTAGTTTGTGTTGTTTTTTATTGTAGTTGATTTCTAATATTAATTTTTGAGCTTATTTGTTTCCGAAACAATATGTCATGGACGGGACCGCTACGGTGGAATCGGTGTAGCGAGCCAGGATTTCAAACCAGAAATAAACAGGAAAGAGGCTGATAAAGGATAAATATAAGGTGATACAATAGTTATAAGTAAACATACTGCAAAATAAATGAAGGTTTGGTTCTGGGCAGTTGTCTTATAGCACTGAAACCAACATTTTTGTGTCATTAGTGTGCAACTTTTACGCTTAATCTTTCCGATGAGAGCAGGTGGGCATGTTATTGCATGCTTAGAATCAGGATAATTTGATAAACTCACTCAGGTTTCTTCCTGCAAGCACACTTGTTTTGAAATGTTTGTCTGTAACCCAGTGTTTTAACATTGTTAGTGTCACTAGTGCGCAACTTTTACCCTTGCAGCTCAGTCTGTGCAATAAGTGCAGGTAGGCATGTTATTACGTGTTTATAAACAGGCTAATGTATTATAGACTATCCAGGAGAGGCATTCAGATGTCTTCCTGTAAGCACACTGGTCTGTACCCAATATTTCAACATTTGTATTGTTACTGGTGTGCAACTTGTTCCCTTGCACCTCAATCCATGCAATATGCACATGTAGGCATGATATTGCATATTTAGCCTATAACCAGGATAATTAACAGGCCATTCAGAAGAGGCACTCAAGTGTCTTCCTGCAAACACACTGTGTTTGTCTTTTTTGTCTATACATATATTTATTGGATAGTTTGATTGCAGCTATATCATCTTCACTGGTCAGCGTAGAGAATGTCTAGATTGAAAGGTTTTTGGGACTCATAGTCTGGAACAAAGACAATATGACAAAGATGCTGAATAGCAGACCACAGAAAGGTGTCTGTACTGTGCATTTATTATAATATATTTATAGTAACTTCTCTCAACCTGGGAAGGCTCATCTTCTGCAAAGAACTGACTTACATTTTTTTCATCTTTGCAGCAGTGTAAACAGTTCCATCCAGGGTTCTTATTCTCACAGTATCACTCATACGCTCCTTCAGAAACGGGAACATCATGTTACGTAACATTACTTCACTGTCTTATGGGGATAGACAAAAGACACATTTCCTCACTCGTTTCTCCTCCTGTCAGTGATTTGAGAGATCTTCTCTCAGATTCCTTTGAATTATTTCTCACCCAGCTATAAATAGGGCTGCCGTACTCCCACCACTTTCTGCACTGGAAACGGATGCACACGAAGGCTTAGAGGATCGGAGCTCATTTCCAAGGAGAAAACAGCAGCTTCGTACCTGATTGGACCATGAAAAGTTAATTAGCCATTCAGTAGTATTGCATACCCCCGGTTCTGCCGGGACATGTGATTTTGCCTGGAGATGAGGACATACAAGTGTTTAAACGGAGATAACTCCTTTATTTGCATTTTTGGAGTTAATCCCTTGGTATACCGAGTAAACATATTTATTTATTTATATCTTGCAAGCGTATTGTATATAGCATCCCTTATATTTAGTTCGTATTCATGAATGCAGCCAAAAAGTTCCTTTTATTTCACAGGTACAGGTGTCTGTGATTTACTTCACAGAGACGCCTCCAAAGAGCCATCTGTCCTGAAACGTTAAACACAGATGATCCTCCAAAACAAGCTTTTGGCATGCAGGACAAGCCTGATGAACAGTGTAGCAGATTTATTATTAGGAATTACTCACAATGTGCCATTTATAAAAGCCACAGCGGTCTTCAGAGACTGATGCCTGACCTATCAGTCGACGGAAATGGTATCTGTCTGTCTCTTTTAATGAGGAAAAGGGCACCTTTTAATTATTCATCTGGGATGTCAAAGTATTCCTTAAAGGCGGTTATTCAGAGTGCAACCGGTGAATTATAAATGACGGAGATGCAGTTGCTCCTCCCATGGAGGCTTAGTTTATTTAGTTGGTTAGCGCCCTGTCATCATACAAGAGCTTCTATACCACCTGGCACACGCTAGGGGTGGACCATTTAGAAAAGAACACAGTATGTATATACTATACTTGTGCAAGCAGTACCAATCGAGACACCATTTTGTCTTAAATCATCCTTGTGTTTACCACAGAATTATGAATCAATAAACGCTTCGACACCACGTCTTTTGCATTCAGTCTGTTGAGCCAATTCTTCAGCTACAGGTTGATCATTGTCCAGTCTGGCCAAAATCGCACAAAACACGCTCAAAACACAAAACTCTTACAAACAAACTCCCCCATCAATTTATCTCAACCAGCCAGCTTATAGACACTTATAAAGCGAAGTGTCATAATTTCCTTTGAATCTCTACTATTGGTTACTGCCTGAAATTGATGTGAAAATACACCAATCATGGTGTAAAAAAGGTTTTATTAGAAGGTGTACTGCCCATGGCCAGCCCCTTTGGCGGTGAAAGCTAACAGTTGTGATAGCCTTGGTTCTGGACGGGAAGGACACACTGCGACACAGGTTCGTGGATCTGGGTGTTGCAATTTCGGTTTCATATCACATATCGTTACAGTCCTGATAGATGGATGGATGGATGGATGGATGGATGGAAAATAGACAGACAGATAGATAGTTAGTTAGATAGATAGATAGATAGATAGATAGATAGATAGATAGATAGATAGATAGATAGATAGACAGATAGATAGATAGAT
>JBBPDB010000032.1:8410325-8440572 GCA_037974465.1 Brachypetersius altus | reverse complement strand
AATAAACGTGACACAGACAGAACCAAAGCATACACAGCAAACTGAGAATACATGACACACACATGGGGGAAACTTAAGCAAACAGAACAGAACAGAACTTTATCGCTTGCATTATATATATTGATTTGTAGCAGGTGTCAAAAGGTAAGAAATGTTAACGTACGTTTGTATTTAGAGGTGTAGATATTTTATTACGATTTGAATTTGACAAAAATGATTTTTGTTTGTACACTTCTGTTTTTTTGTGGAAAGAAAAACATTTGAATTTTTTATGCCTGCTTCAATTTTTGACTTCGAAACCTATGGGAAAGAGTCAAAAGTACAAACTTGAACCTTTGTCAAGAAAATATATTGAATATCAAATCATATATCATTTCCCTCATATCTCATTCTCATTATAGCCTTTATTTTTATTTGGACTTTGACTGGACCAATCTTTTAAATCTCCACAAAATCTTAGTGAGTTTGTTCTGCAGAGGTGTCTATGCATTCAGTGTGTGTGCGTATATAAATGTGTATATGTGAAAAGAGGATTTTAAAGGATCCTGAAAGAAAGCACAGTCCTGTGTAGAATTAAGCCCTCTGCAATGGAGGGATTTGTAAACCCACACAACAGTGGGTGGGGGTCTTTCAAACCGAACTAGTCCAAGGCCAAGGTAACAGCTGCCTGCTAATAAAGCACACGGTGTGATTTCCTCACACAAAAGCGCTCTGACTCACATCTCTCCAATCCATCCAGCCATGGAGAGTAGAGTACACCACAAATGTTTGCCACGGTGTTTCTCGAATAGCACTCTTTGTAGGTTTTGGAAGATTCTAGCCACATAAATAAGGCGTATTTGTATTCTTAAGAACACAATTAAGTGAACATTATGTAGTTTACATTCATGGCATTTATCAGACATATGCTGAAGGTAGAATTTGAACCCACAACCTCTTGGTCAAGAGACAAGTATTCTATCCTTTTTCTACAGGGGCCTGTTTCTCTAAAACAGTGCACAGTAGGTGAAAGTGACCAGAATCCATTGAATAATGTGATTGCAAAGACTTTTTTGTTGGTATCTGCACACTATGTTACGTGTCTATTTTGGAACATGTTAGAACATACGCTGGTTGGTTCTGTGGGTACAAGGAACTTTGATTCAGTCCCTGCTTGATTCCACAGCAACTGATGCAGTTCACTGAGCATGAAATGCTAGAAAAACAAAGAGTGATCATTTACATGATTCTGATCTGAATGCTGGATGTAAGTGGACTTGCTACAGCAGTGGTATGTTCATGGAGTCTCAGGACAGAGGCAGCAATATTAAGTGGATGGATGACCTGTTTTATTAAATCCTGAAAGTGTAAACGCTCCACAAGTCAATAAGCAATGGGAGTGTAGCACATCTGGTATTTTCCAAGTGTTTCCAAGCGTAAGACAGTAGTGAGACTACCACTGTGCCGAACTGGCACAGTGCCTACAGAACTGCATTGCTTTGTAGCAGCTGTTGCAAGGTTGGACAAGTTTACTGGATGTTGGCAGCAGTCCTATTTATTGCAAGCTAATGAAACATTTAACACACTTTTATGGAGTTTATAGTCTCTAAACAATCACCAGTTTAAATTATACACATATGTACATGTTCAAGGTACAGCAAAACTTGCATACAACATGAATACCAATTCAAATCAGAACCACAGCATAAACATAGTTATTTGTGCTACAGTCCCACATTAGGTTGTATTACCATTTTGTCAGGGATCCAAAAACCCATCCAGTCTAGCAACAGTTGCTATTAAAGAATGCCCGTCTGGGTGGAGCATAGATAGGTATTTTTTATATTCAGGTAAACTTGGTATAATGTAAAATATGATTTCGTTGAAGTTTAAATAAATCAGAAACTAAATTTACTAACAAAAAAATAAATGTTGTATTTAGTTAAATTTAAAAATGGCTTGTTTCAGTCCACCTAGTAAAGTCCATTTTGTTTGGATTAATTGTTTTTGTAATGTCACAAAACCTTGGTGACACACTCAAGGTGAAAAATGAACTAGAAGAAAATGATCATCTCTGTTTTCAGTGAAACTAAGCACATCACGGCTGTTGTGTTTAAATGAAAGCTGATTAGTGACTCACTCTCTTTGTATCCTTTTGGTCAAACTGCTGGCACGAGAACACAGTAAAGGTTATCACAAGCCCCCCCCCCAGATAGGCAATGGCACTGTGTCAGGCTTTCTCCAGTGCCCAAGTAGTAATTGATTCTTATTCGAGCCCACGTCCTGCCCACCCAGAGCAGAGGGCTTATAAACAGCAGAGGCTCTGACACAATCAGGCCAGTGGTTACTTACTGTACACGCTCTTTTTCCAGGTGTGAAAGAACATTATATACCCACTGCAGATAGAGAGACCTTGGCTCTTGAACAACTTGTCATTTTAAGAGCACCCAGCATTAACCTACTGTATTTACCTAGATGCCACACTGATCTGCTACATTAAATGCAAAGGTTATTCAACATTTTAATTAAATACAAAATGATCAAAATATTATAAATAGGTAATTAATTATTTCATATAAATCATGAGTCCTAGAAGCCTGATGATTCCTGCTTGTAATGAACTGAAGGGTACAAAACCAAACCTAATCAAACATCCAAAACAATTATTTTGTTTACATTTTCAAAACAGCATCCAGCCTAGTGCAAGGTAATTACTTAACCTGGAGGGGGCATTTTAAACGAAACTAAAGTGACCATTCTGTCATTTGTGAACACACCACAGCACAAAATTCTTCCTCTTCCTCTGAAACAGTGGGTAGACAGGAACACAGCACCCAAGAGCAGGGTGTGGGGACGGTATCTTACTCAAGGGAACCTCAGTGATGCCACTAGCAGTCGCAGGGCGAACACCCTAACCACTAGGACCACTACTAGCTCCCTCTCCAGATTACCTGTAGGGGGCAGCAGTTCACCCATGTAATGGAGTGGTGGTGACGTAGTTGGTAGGATACTTGCCTCTGGACCAGGAGATTATGGGTTCGAATACTACCTTCTGCATACCACCACTGGGTTTCTGAGCAAGACCCTTAGTTGCTCCAGGGAGACTGTCCCCTGTAGTTAGGGAATGGAAGTCACTTTGGATAAAAGCATCTGATAAATGCCATAAATGTAATGTAATAAACAGAACAGCTGAAAGCACCAAAGGTCACCATGTTGCATTACTAATGCTACTCACTGAAGTATCTTGAGCCATATCAGCTCTGTTCATTAGAAGTATTTAGCAGCACCTTCGAAAAACAGTTGAACATATGGCAGCTCCTACAGACCCGGTATTAAATAAATTGTAATAAATTGGTTCAGTTGCTTGCAGTATAACTGATTTCAGAAGCATCGTTTTAACATGAAAAAATACCATCAGCTCATACAGGAAACCCATTCATACAGCTCATCTGGTACAATAGTAATATGCCTTCATTTTTGACATTGCAGTGATGACCTTTTAAAAAAAACATTATTTCATCATCTATGACTTTGCACTAATGGCATATAGAAGAGCTGTGACCACATGTGGGCTTCAGTTCCGGAGTGACTGTTGGGCTGAACAAACAGGCCTCTTGCTCATTCTCGGACCGCACCGAGCTAAAAGCCTCTTTCATCTTCTCCATCTCCAGCACTCAAGACCATCAGCACACAACTCAAGCATTCTTCAGCTCTGTGTTCAGCCTCAGTTCAGGACCACAGCATTTGTCTCCAAAAGCTCAGCCTCTTGGTGAACTTTAATAGTTTAAAACGCACTTTTTGAGCTCTGATGCACTTTTCCCACCCCATTCTTTCTCTCACATAAAATACACTGGACGTGGACATGCAAAGGTAAGCCCCACACACTTGCCAATATGTTCCAGATATGTGTAACTGTGATATATTGTTCCAATTAGATTAAAAGACTAACTTATCATACATCTCGTCTAAGCCTTGCCAGTTTAAAAATAAATGTTGCGTAAATGTCATGCTTTAAATTACATTGAGATGCATGAATTCAAAGGAAGCTCGCTGCTGCCTGTTATTTTCCTAATTGAAAAAAATGAGGGCTATGTGGAAGAAAGACAATGCCATATTGGGATGTTCTATACATCACCTCCTCTGATGTTCATTCTTCATTCACATTCCACTCATGCCACCTCCGTATAACCTGTAATCCGTCAGCCTTTGTGTAGCATGATTTGACACATCGTGTGAAGTACACCACTACAGCACTATTACACACACCCGTATATTATATCTATTGAAGTAGACCCAATCAAGGTACTCCAGGTAGTCTGATATGGGAGCACTGAGCACATAGAAGAACAACAGCAGTAATTAATGTCTACAACCAACTAATGTGTTTAGTATGTAAATTAGGGCTGTCAGACTTTTGAAAAAAAAAGAGGTAGCTTTTTGTTTTTGTGTAGCTAGTTAGTGATCACATTTGTCTTGTTTGCTCCAATTTGTTCATACAGAAAGATTTTTACAATTTATATGAATGGACAAAATAATCTTTACTTAAGATTTCTATTTGTCATTATCAATGTCCAGTGAGAACATTAGTGCCTGCATGTTCCTCCTAACGTTTATCGTGTATATCATACATACAGGCTCACCACATTGCGCTTTTTAATACAGCTTATGGTTCCATTTGGTTCCAGTTACATTGGAAGCTCTAGAGGTGAACTGGAGGCATGTTTTGTTGTTGCTGTTGCTTTTGATAGTTTTCTGCTCACTGATTTATCCATAGATCTACCGTGAGCTCTGTCCAGAGTTTTTAATTTAAAAACTATATTTGGACGAGGAGAATACAAGCATGGGTTTTGTTTGAAAAAGTGAAAGTGACGATTTGTCATATGTGAACAGCACGAAATTCAATCTCTGCATTTAACCCATTCACCAAGTGAAGCAGGGGGCAACTACGAACACAGCGCCCGGGGAGCAGTGCGTGGGGACAGTACCTTGCTCAGGGTGCTCAGCGGTGCCTAGCGGTCTTGGGAATCTAACCAGGACTTTCTAGTCGCAGGGCGAATGCCCTTACCACTAGGCCACCCGACTTGGAGGGTGAAAGCTAGCAAAAAAGTGTTAATCGTTTTAAAAATGAGTAGTGTTAATAATTTATGACACAGTCTTACAGTTTCTATTTTACTTGATTCTGTTTGATTCTGTTAATTGGTTGCAGACTAACAAACAGTGTAACAAGCAGACATGGGTGTTCGTTTGGTCAGAATTTGTCATGGTTAAAAAAAACCTTAAAAAGCATTACTTGCATTATGTCAGGTCTTGGACTGTTTTGTTTTTGTTTTGGGGCTTTTATTTTGGTATTCTATGCATGTTTGTGTCTTGTTTCACAGTTTCAGGTGTCTTGTGTTTAGTCTGAGTGATTATGTTCTGTGATTGGTTTCTGTCCGAGTCCGTCTGTGTATTTCAGTTCAGTTCATGTGGACCGCTGTATCGGTCCATCACCCTACACCCTTATATCACACTTTTCATGTTCTGTTTACTAAAAGGAAAAGACACAAAGATGGAAGCCTGCCTCTGTCGTACTTGGGAAAAAGCACGGCTGCGGGGGTTTCCACAGATGGACCGATCCAAACCAAAGAGGCACTGACCCTACCCAAAGAGGCACATGGGGCTACGAGCCCACAGGCTGGAGCTCCACCCCGAAGGACCTGGTCCTAGGGGTGGGGTCTGCAGCCCTGCTGAGTGCGGTACGCTGGAGTGAGGGTTTTGTGGATCCTCACGTCTTTGACTTGACCGCAGATGAGCTCCCATACAGGCTCGTCTACAAGTGAGACGGGAGATCCGTAGTCCGACGTCGACGGAGACGTGGGTGTTCATGTAGGGTCCGTCGTTTGCCTGGTCCCCAGCTGCCCGGGAAGCCTGAGGCTTCCTCCTGCGCTTCACCGCTCCGGCTCGTCCCCGACTTGCCTCAAGAGGCTCACCCTCGATGGGTTCAGCAAGCCTCACTCCCAGGGCGGGGCTGAAAGGTGGAGCTCCCCAACCAAGTGAGTGCGGCCGGCTCGGAACAAGTGAGCACGGCTGGCTCGGAGCCAGAGGGCGAGGCCAGCGCGGAGCCAGAGGGCGAGTCCGGCGCGGAGCAAGACAGAGGAGCTGATGCAGCATGAGTGAGCAGACCATGTCCCGTACCTGCACCCCGACTTCGTCACCCTCCTCACAGACCCGAACAAGACCAGCTGCCCTTCCCGGAGCAGCCACCCACGCCAGCACCACGGAGGGCTTGCGCTGAGACTCGCGGCAGGGTGCTAGAGATGCCTCTGGACAGAAAGCCCGGACTTTGGGACAAAGAGCACCTTGCCAGCCGAGGGTCTCCCTGGTGGTGGCACGGCCTCCACAACCACTGAGGGGTTCCTCCGTGAGGGACCCAGACCACTGGACCAGGACGGCGTCCAGGGGTTCTCACCTGCGTCGTCTGGGCTGGAGGGAAGCCAGCTCGGCCCAGGACTGTGGGGGAACGACGAGAGGGGTGAACTGGGATGCGGTCCTTGACCCCTCTCACCAACCAATCACTGTGTAAAATACATATTTATCGATCACGTATATTCTTGATATAAGTGTATTAGCCACAAGTTTTTATTGCTTGTTAGCTGAATTAGTTTTGTACAAGACTATACAAGCAAACTCCAGACAACATACATGTCTTTGCAGATGATGGCTTTTCAGTGAGATTTTACCAGACCTACTGTTTGATTCCCAATTGTGTCTTGTTTGCCCATGACCTGTCACTGGTTACCCTTAATTGGGTCTGTTTTGGAAAAGTAGTAGCCACTGCAAACAGGAAAACCTCTGACCCAGTCATCTAGCCATCACTATGTCAAATTCACTCAGATTTGGGGGCTTAGTAACTTGAATAGCTGACTGTTCACTTGCCATATATATCCCTTAACTTGCCATTGTGACAAGATTCATGTTCAATCAATATTATTTTCTTCATCTCCCAGTTTTTTTAATGTCGTGGCTGATCAGTGTAACCTATTGTATAATTTAATGCTAAAAATGTACTGTGCCAGTGTGATTGTGTGTGTGTGTATTTCTGTGGAGTGTTAAGTAGGTCCTGTGAGGACTTTGTGCGCTGCAACTGTTTACGGATTCCTCGCAGACACTGATGTGATATACAGCAATGAGCTGTCACTGGCTAAAATTGATAAATGGGTATGGGTGGGTGACCATAATGGCAATGGTTGGATACTTGGCATTTCTCGATTTAATTTACTGTAAGGCCTGCATTTAAGGAGAACTGCACCAAAACCCACTTTCTCATGACAAGCATCTAATTATTCAAACCTATCAAAGTATAGACCTTTAGAAGACGAACTGACGCACACAGCTGCCCTGCACTGGAGCTAGCTTGCTGGAAAAGAAGCATTTCTGAAGGTGCATTTTACACAGCAGAGAAGGAGAAAAGATCTCAGCTTTATCCCAGAGCACATGGTCTACATCATGGTTTATTGGCAATTTTATTTGTAAATTAAGCCACCAGTGCACAAGAGACAGGTTTGTTTATGTTTTATTGCTAAGCGAAATATTGTACGTCAGTTTTAATATCTTCAAACCAAAGCATCCGATATGTCACTGAAATGAATAGAATAAATAGAAAATAAATAGGTAAAGAATGAGGCTGTAGTATCCCGTACTTGCTCTGTATCCCCAGGGCTCCGCATGGTAACACAACATCCAGCACAATTTCCTATACCTCTTTATATTGATCCCGACACAATCTTTTTCCTTAGAACTCCTCAGAACAGATGTTATAGAGTAACATTCTCTCTTTCTCTCTCTTTCTCTCTGTCACTTTCTCTCCCTTTCCTTCTTTCCTCTCTTTCCCCATTTCTCTCTCTCTCTGTCTCACTCTCTTTCCCCCCTTTTCACTCTCTCTCACTCCCTCTCTCCCTGCTCCTCTCTCTCTCTTTCCTCTCTTTCTCTCTCTGACACTCTCTCTTCTTTCTCACTTTCTTTTCTTCTTTCTCTCTTTCTCTCTCTCTCCATCTCTGTCTTCTTTTCCCTCCCTCTCTCTCTCTTCTTCTCTCTTAGTGGCTGTCTGTCTCTCTCTCTCTGTCTCTAACCCCCTCTCTCTTTCGTTCCTTACTCTGTCTCTCTCCTGTCTTTCTTTCCTCTCTCTTATGACAGTATAGAAAATATATTCTTCCAAGGTAAAATGACAGTAATTAAGAATAAAACAGCTCTGTTAAACAAAACTGAACTTTAGCTTCTTTAGACACCAGGTGCATGATTTCAGGTGTAATCAGCTGTTAGGGGCAAATTTACAGCAGTCTGGCAGAGCAAGAAAGGCCTACAACAGTAGTTACTTTTACTCATCTCACAATATCCATTCAAGTCCATTGCGAGTACAGAGGAAGTGGCATAGACTTTAAAGTTGTATTAGCAGGCTTTTGTCACAACCGTTTTCCATCAAGGAAACTCATTGAACTGTGTGTTTTCTGCATGATTTAGCTTCTCCTACTCTGAAAAAACCCCCCCAAAAACACAGCGAGTGATTTAAGTGACTGTGCTATGAAGTGATGTTTGATTTATGATGAGCACTTTAAAAATGAAAACAGAGAGACCATTAGTCTTATGTTGCAATCCAGACCCCACTTTCTTTCTCCATTCAGCAAGTGTAATGCTGAGGCTTTTTTCTGTCTGATGCATTTAACATGCATTGGGAATAAAAGCGGTCCAAAATGGCCCAGATTCACACGCGGTCATGTTTCTCCTGCCAGTCAACTGTCACCAGTTTCTGTAAAGCAGGTTCGAGGAGTCTGTATTTATAGAACCTGTCTATGGTGAGATGTCTGTTTCCTCTTAACGCAAATGGTGCATTTACTGTGTCATGAACGTTTAAATGGCTAGAATTAATTCTGTGGTGGATGATTAATTTAAATGAATGGCTTCCTAAAACACCATGAAGTCTTGAATCTAACCCTTGCTTATATCTGGAAGCTCTGCCTGAGTTCTAAGGCAGTAAGGGCAAAATGACATCATACAGATTGAGTCACCTCCTGTTTGTGATCTCTGGCGTCACTGGCCTAAAGCCTGCAAGGTGTAGATCAGGGGTGTCAGGCTGCACTCTGACTGCATGGATCCGTTTATTCTCTGCTCCATGTCAGCTCAAGCAAAGCCTAATAATTAGGTAGTAAATTCGAATTTGATGCATTGGACTCAAACGCTCTACTGCTGCCCCACTACGTGGACGCATTGCCTCTTATTAAGCCATTTGTGGTTAAGGATGACTGAAAGTGCATGTTGCCACATTCATGGACTGAATATATTTAATTAAACCACCAGAAACAGGTGACACACATCTTTTTTAATAACTTTTTAACTTTTTATAGCATTAATATTTTGTCTGTTTATGAGTCTGCTGTACATTATTTTTTTTGTGTTCGTGATTGGGGTGGTGGTGGTGGCCTAGGATGGATACCTGGTGGAAGGATATCTGCCTCTGGACCAAGAAGTCATTGGTTCAGATCCTACCTTCAGCACCACCACTGGGTTGCTGAGCAAGACTCTTAACCCCAAGTAGCTCCAGGGAGGCTGCCCCCTGTAGTTAGGGAATGGAAGTCGCTGTAAATGCTTCTCTGCATTCTGTCGCTTGCGGACGTCATATCCGTGACATCACAGATTCTCTCGCTGACTCAACCATCCTCTCTCTCTCCTCATATGTTACAGAAGAGTCTCAGCCACAAAAACTCATCAATACTCAACCCCTGATCAACCAATGATAAAGTTATATACACGCGCACAACACCGGATGTTAATGGATGTTTCGATGTTGGAATCATGGCCAAATTTCAAAAACTCCAGGAGGAGAAGACATACCAAATTCAGCCACAAAAAAAGAATAATTAATAATAAAATTAAAACTTCAAAAGAACAATAGTGTGGTTGCTGACACAATCATACTAATTACAAGTGTAAGTGCTGGAAAACTCATGCTGCCCGTCCAGAACTGAAGTTTGCTTTGTCTGCAGTAGCTGATTTGGTTTTTATATTATTTTCTGTCCTGTGTGTAATGATGCGATTTATGCAGCTCAGAATGACGAAACTATTACAGAAAGCTCAGCCGAAGATGCTAAAGGATTGAATATCAAATGAAGTTCTGAGCAGTCTTTTTAACACAAATGTAAATTATTTCATGTCACTGTATTTCACCTTTGCCCACAAGTGTGACAGTCTTCTTCTTCTCAGATCTTATTATTGTTAAAACGTTCTTACAAGAAATGATCATTGTTTCTTTTTGGGTCAGTCCTGTGCTATTCCAGCATACCGGCCACAAATGAAATGACCAGAGACCCATGAAGAGTCGCCCTAGTAGAGCAACCTTGAGTCTCCTGCACAGCGCTGGTATTCCTTGATAGCTATTTTGTTCATGTCTCATTGTAAAATTGGATGAAGGTGAGGGAGAACGCAAGGAGAAGGGGATGTAATTGTCCTCTAGTACCACTGTCTTTCCTCAAATAACATGCAGGTGAGCTCGATTCAGGAGGGGTAGAAGGCAATAAGCAGGACAGGAATGTTGTTTGCTTTATGAGAAATTTCTCCTTCCGTATTCTTATTCTAGGCTTGTTTACAAGACCACACCTTGCTTGAACTGCTTCCTATATTCCATGATTCACCTTTTCTTGGCCGCAGGCAGGTTACTTAATGTCTTCATCAATGGAGATGCATCAATGGAATATGTGGTTAAATATTATACTTATAATTAACACCTAGTTGTGGCCAATAACAGTTCTTGATAATTTAATTCATACTATAATCCATATAATAAAGTATAAGACAGATCATCATCTTTGTTTTACATTTACATTTTAGAGGAAAATCAAACAAGGCAATTATAGTAAACTGTGTGTAGATGGTGGTGTCTGATGACCCCAGCAATGAATAATAAAAGTAAACTTCTATACTACTGTATGTAAATGAGTCTAGCTCAAGGCTTTCCTAGTGTAGCAGTTGCATGTTCATGAGGATGGCGAATTGAATTGCAGTGCGGGATCGTGGTGTTCGTGTGAGTTTAAGGGCATGTTAGCACCTGGCAGGTTAGATTTGACTGAAATGAAACCTTAGAACTAGTGCAAAAGCTTTCATGTAAATCCTTCTCAGTCTGCATATAAACACATTCTGGTGGGTTTAATTTGGCATAGGGATGTAATATGGACTGAAGAGGTCTAAATGACCCAAGCACCCCTCTCTGCAAACCTTAGATACGTACAACAGACAAAATCGAGATGCCTTTTTTGCATATGCATGTTTTTTTTTATCATGCCTTCATGAGCTCTGAACAGATAGATGTCATTTTATAAAAAGAAACATTAAAGCTGTAAAATACAATTTAGTGCAGGCAAGTTACCACACACACCAGTGGTGGAAATTTTTAATTTACACAATTTTAACCTCGGTGTTCACTGAGGTAGCACACACTTATAATTGAGGTTAAGGACACCGTATGTCATTGAACTGCATTTATACGAACAGCCGTTTTAGACCAGCTAATACCACCAGGGCTGGTATTTACAAAGCAGTTGTAAATTAGAGAACTGCACCGTAATCCACAAGTCTGCACTATCTCAATGAAGAACTGATTTGAGTAGGTCGAAAGTTGTAGTTGTGTTATCGAGCTTTAATTTTTTTTTTAGCTCCATTAAGTGAAAAAAGTGCAAGTGGCCATTTTGTCATACATGAACACACCACAGCACACAGTGTGAATAGCACGAAATTCCATCTCTGCATTTAACCCATTTACCCAGTGAAGCAGTGGGCAGCCAGGAACAGGGCGCCCAGGGAGCAGTGTGTGGGGACAGTACCTTGCTCAGGTTACCTCAGAGGTGCCTAGTGGTCTTGGGAGTTGAACCCGTGACTTCCTGATCACAGGGCAAGTTCCCTAACCACTACGTCACCAGCTGCCCCATTAAACCCCCCCCCACCCCCACCCCCCCTTAGACTCACATCTGCAGTTCTAATTGACTACATGTTTAAGCTAAATTGTGTACACTTTCACTATTCTGGAGAAACACTAAGCTGTTCCACTCTGTCATGCAGTGATTTCACTTTGTTTGGCATTGTGGGAAAATGACTTTAACGATGGTCTACTGTGGCCGTAATTCTTAAGTTATACTGATTATAATTTTATTTCCCCACTTCCCAGCAACATTGGGCTCCAATTTATTTGGAAAAAATTTCATTCTAGAATGTTAAAAAATAAATGAAGACATTTAATTCCAAGTCAGATGTCATGTGCTTGAATACAGAATAGCTTGGCAATACAACAGACCAGATTGTTCCATTACCGAGGGAAACCCCTCAAGGTCAACACAGGCATCAGCGCATATTTCTGCCTTACTCGTAAACAGGCCACATCTCGCTGGTACTCTTGCACAAGCTTGTTTGTGGGCTGATGCGAACTACCATCCAGAGGACGATTCATTTTCATTAAAAGTTAGGAGCAGTCTGTGTAGGCAAAGAGTGGAAAACCAGAAACATTGGTCCAAGAAACAGTAACAGACTATAATGTGGATGTATGGTCAAATAAGCTCCATCTTGATATTAGCCAATGGTTATCATGTTGATGAGAAGATGCAAGTAACCTTCCTTTTTTACATGCAGAACAGTTTGTGGGATTCATTCCCTAACAGAATACCTTATCATTAATGTTAAATTGTTAATACATCTAATACCATACCGAGTATCCACATGCAGGATGGTGGGGGTGTATGTGAAGCACTGGGAATAGCATCAGTGTTGGAGGTACAGGGCATATTTTCTCACATTTCACAGCCACTGGCACACAGTCGCTCACTTTCTCTGAATCTCTTCATCTCAGCCAGCGCATGAGAAACAGGCCTGGCTCTCTGTGGTATTGTCCCACGAGGTAATTCGCTTCCAGCTGCTCGTGACTCAGCAGTGAATCATACACACACCACTGTACAGCGTGTGTGTGTCTGCCTGAGCGATAGGTGAGAGCATTAACCAGCCAAACAACCGAGAACGATGTGCTTAAAAATAAAGGTTCCTAAAGGCTTCTTGGCTTGTTTATGAGGTCCTGGCAAACCCATTCAGTAGGGGACCTTTATTTTATGTGAGGGTTCCTTAGACCTTATGAAGTTTCTTCACACTCTCAGGTTTTGTTAACAAAATAAAAAACTTCTTTAATTTTACATAATTAAATTTAAAGTCAGTTTAGTTTCATGGCATCGCTCTTTTTTTGAAGAACGTCGCCAAAGTAACTTGAAATGCATTCTCAAAAAACTACACATGTATACACACAAAGTAATATCTACAAATGAATACAGAAACAGTGACTGACAATTTATTGTGAATTGTTTATTTAGGTAATAGCTGCAGTGGTTTTTTATTTCATTCAAGTGAAAGTATTGGACCGAACCGTATTTTGCTATTTTTGTAGGGCTTGGAACATTCTGAGCTACTTACTGATATAATCAATATTCAGAGACCACTGACCAACTGCTTCATTAAAGAGTGCATAATTAGTTCAGTTTAATTGGATGTAGTATAGTGCAGAATTTCTAACACTGAATGTAAGTAATTTCCCCTGATAGGTTTTAGTAGCATGTTTTAAATATGGCACAAATGGCTGTTTTGTGTTTTTCAGTTTGCAGAAGATACAACATTATAACATCATGTACAGAGATATTCTTTTTTGCCATATGATCTAGCCTTATGCAACCAAAGCCTCAGTATTTATACAAGGCATGATAGATGTTTACAGTAATGGCATTCATTCTGCTGTACCGTTAAAGTGGCGCTTGGCTGACACTGTTATCCAGAGCGACTTACAGTCATTAGTTACTGGGACTGTTGCCCTGGAGCAAATGAGGGTTAAATGTCTTGCTCAAAGACACAATGGTAGAAAGTGGAGATTTCAAATCTGCAACTTTGTGGTCATCAGGTTCACAGGCAAGTGGTTTACCCACTAGCTCACTGCCACTTGGCTACTATTAAAAGGTAAATATGTAATTCGTTGTATAAAAGAACATTTACATTTAATTTATATTCTGTATTGACAGACTGCAGCCTGTCTAGTGATGTAAAGCAATCTAACTGTATATATAGTTTCTGTTAAGAGCTTGAGAACAGCTTTTCTTCAAATTCAAATTTAAAAATCGCTTCTTAAAATAAACATTAGATACACTAAAGGTTTAGAATCCGCATGAATTTCCTCTGCTTGTCTCAGTGAGCTTCAAGCAAAAAAAAATTCATATCGAGTTACATCAGGCTTTGTCTGTATTTTTGTCTGTGACTTCTAAGGATTAACCTGTTTGTAGTTCACCACAGTTATAGACAGTTTGTCTTTTCAGAGCAGGCATATCCCAACTCCATCATAATCCCATTTGCTTTTCTTCCACAAATACATCAGGCTGTGAGATGAGGAAGCCACTCTATAAACACTGACTCGTAGTGCCGTACCGAGTTAGTGAAGTTACAGGGGAAGATGTGAGAGGAGAGAGAGAAATAGAGAGAGAGAAAGAGAGTTGGAGGGAGGGAGGGAGGGAGGGAGGGAGGGAAGACACTGCATGTTAATAAAGTTAATGAAGAGTTGGAGAGCGCGCAGGCTCCTGCAGAGAGACGAGGTGGGTGGAGGACGCAGCAGCAGCACACACTGATGAGGAAACACACACTCTCCGACTTTCAGCACAGCAGCTCACGACAGACGGCTGCGGCATCAGGGGGTCTGCTGCAAAACAACGGGTAAACAAGTGAACCGCCGCACAGAGACACAAGGAGACAAATAAAAGAGCAGACTGCTTCACACTCGCGACAGCACGGCTGAGACAAATATTCTAGTGGAGAAAATATCAAAGTGCAGGTTTAGTGTTGTGTTCTCCATAATTTAGTCAAAAGCAAAAGACACTTAGATGTTTAAGAGGATGTGACCTCAGACAGCACGCTACCGTCTATCGGTCCATCCATTTATTATCATTCCTTATGTAGGATTTTTTTTTTTTAACTTATTTAAGTTGTCAGGGTTCTAAAAGGGCCCATATTTACCTTGTATTTCTACTTTATTTGATGTTTTTCCTTAAAGTCTGTTTCTGATATTTGTGTGGTTTAGTGTAATAAATAGGTCCATTTTATATATAGCCTTCAGTTACAATTGCTCTTGATCTCTGACCATTAAATAAGCTTTTACTGTGCCCTCCAGACTGCTAGAGGCCACTGTTCAGCTTGGCTACTTTGTACAGAGGCTCGTTTAAAGCACAGCCATGGTTGAAATGCTCCGTATAACTGCAGTGTGAATAGGTGTGGCTGTGTCTGAGTAGCCGGTTACCTGTGAATGCTAGGGCTGGGCACGACGATACATGCCATTATTATATTAAAATATGTGCGATATTTCTAAATATGCTTTTCTGCATATAATGTTATCATTAGCACTTAAAGAATATTGACTAAATGCATTATTATGAAGAGAGTTATTCATCCTGTTTAAGTAGATTTACTGCAGTGCAATGTGTGATATATTAAAATAAACATAATTTACACCCTTAGCTAGTATTTCTAAAATGTGGCACAGAAAGTTATCTTTGCCTGTTCCAGCTTGTCATAGATGTATATAATTATGAGACATAAAATATGTGACACTTCCAGTATATTGACTATATTGCCTAGCCCACAAACATAATTGCTTTTGTTTTCTTGTATCAAAAAAACAGAAGTGAAAGCAGCTGTTTTGCAGCTTAGTTCATATATGAACTGTATTGATTGGGAATGGTGTATTTTGAAACTTGTACAACGTTTACATTGTGGCGAAAAATCACTTTTTCATAATGTGGCTCCTTTTTATGGGTCATCTGATATTTTTTATTATGATCTTGTGCAGATCTGCTTGTTCTTTATTGACTTAGAATTGTAATGTTTTGCTTCATTTTCAGATCACGTAACCAATACAGTCTTTTGTGGCTTAAAGAGACTGCATATCTAGTAGCAGATATTGCATAGGACTTCTGAAATGAGAAATATAAAAGACTAAAGTAAAAGTAAAGTGAAAGTTAGTGGCCCCTTATAGTCACTTGTGAGTGCACCACACCAAAGCACACAGTGTAAACAATGTGAAATTCTTTCTCTGCGTTGAACCAATGCACCAAGTGAAGCAAGGGGCAGCCACCAACAGGGGGCACCTGGAGAGTGGTGTGTGGGGACATTACCTTACTCAAAGGTACCTTAGTGGTGCCATTCGCAGTCCTGGGATTCAAACTCACTCCCTGACCACCAGGTCACCAGCTGCCCTATTCTTTGATTTTTTTGGGGGGGGGGCAGCGTTGTCTAAGTCAGAAGCTCCTGGGTTTGTGGCTGGTGTCTGAAGTTTTCATGTTCTGTTACTCTCCTTCCCTCCCACAGTCCAGAGAGATGCACAGAAGGCAAATTGGAGAAGCTAATTTGCTTCTAGGCGTGAGTGTATGCATGAATGTGTTTGTCTGTGTTTATGGCCTGTGAAGGATTGGTGACCTGTCCAGGGTATTTCTGGCAGTTTGTCTATGACTGCTTGGATAGGCTCCAGCAACCCCCCCATGACCCTGATCAAGGACAAGCAGCTCAGATGATGGATGGATGAAGTTTTGATTGTCGTGGTGTTATTTTGGGTTATGCTGAAGTCAGTTCACCCCCCCATCATTCAAAGAGTTTTTGGTTTTTTTTGCTGTACAAAGTGCTTTCCACAGTTTGATCAGAGGCAAAAGGATACTGCTGCCGCTCAGGAGTTAGAGTCATGGTCTCAAACAGCATAAAACAACCATCATTACATCCACATCCTTCCATCCTTGCTCTCAGCCTTTTCTATACCCATTCAAATCAGGCACAAAATCAATCAGTCTGTCAGTCAGTCACTTCATCCTTCCACCTCTCTGCCTTTTCCTCAATCCTTCTCTTTTCTGCTTCTCTGTTCGTTCTTTTCCCTCCCTGCTCTACTGGTTGGGGCATCTAGAGGTGTTTACTTTTCTTCTGTCTGCCAGGTATAAATATTGATGTATGGGACTGGGTGGCTGTCAGTATGTGTTCGTATAAAGGCAAGAGAGAGAGAGAGAGAGAGAGAGAGAGAGACAGGACATGCTGTTTGGAGTTCTTAAACTGCCAGAGAGAATAAGTGAGTCTCATCCCCCTGGATTGCCTAAAGAATCCTTTATCATAAATCCAAGGATGCCAGAGGTTACAGCATATTGACACAGCACCGTCCCTTCCATTGTGATTTTTTTTCTTAGTTTTTGCCTCTGTTAAACTCTTTCACCTGTAACACAGCAGCACTTCCCTCAGGCTTAGGCAAGGCAGCTTCAATAAGGGCAAAACAGAAGAATGCTGATGGCCATTCTATTAAGAAGAATGTGGAACAACCCTTTGTTCAGTTCAGAGCTTGGATTTTGTGTGGAATCTTTTAAACTTGCTGTATCACCGCACTATTTGTCTTTCTTATAGCTATGCATCGTACCTGAAACCAAACTATTTTTCTTAACATTTTTACACATTTTTACACAATTTGAAAACAGCTACCATGTGTGTTCATGTGGAGCATGATAAATAGATCCTAATTATTAACAATATAATCTCTGTATACTTGTCACGGTTAGGGCCACTGCTTTTTTGTTAAGATTTCTGGGTTGTTCAGTTCTGGTTTTGCTTTGTGTTACTGTTCTTGTTCTGGCTCTTATTTTGACATCCTGTTCTGTTCTGTTCATGTATCACGTGTCTTCTGTTTCACCTGTGTGTGTTTTCCCCTCTGATTTGGTCCTGATGACTCTGTGTATTTAAGTCTGTGTATGTCAGTTGATCCTCATGTGTCCATCGCCTCATTTTCCCTGCCTGTTGTCGTGTTCCTAGTTCCTGGTTTATTTGGTTATTCTAACGGCCCCCGTGCCTTGTTTATGTTTTGGTTTTGTAAATAAACTCAGCAGAATGGATCCTTGGCTCCCTGCCTTTTCCTGTTCCCTCAGAGGTAGCTCCGGGTTGGAGCTTCGCAGCCCCACCCGTGACAATACTTCTGTTCTAAAATGTGTTGATTTATATACACTAATATCTCAACGTGACTTTAAATATCACAGACCACTTAAAGTTATGGAAGAGAGGGAGGACCAACCTACCCTCCCAGAAAATATATATTTCATTTCTGATATGTAAAGCAGTACAGAATTGGCACATTAGAATAAAATAGCCTGTTTATCAGCAACCAGGCTGGTTTTATCAGATTGAAAACAGTAATTCTAAGCTAGTAGTTTTTTTGTGGTTTTGGACCACAGCGACCGGCTTTTTGTATAAAGGTCAGCCCTCTTTATATAAATTATAATGAAAGTATTGTATAATTATTTAAATTCTTGCGATTTATTTCATTTATGTTGGAAAAATGTATAAACCTTAGCATTCGTTTTGGATGGAACATTCCTGGCGAGAGTCATTGTCATGCAGAAAATGTAGATTTTGAATTTGAACTTTTTTACTGGCATCTATACAGCTCGACAATTCCCTTTCATACACACACACACACACATACGCAGGCACAACACACACCCACACTTTCTGTCACGTACTCTGGGATACGAGGACATGAATAGAAGCTCTCATATTGACACACACCCCAGAAGCGCAGAAACACACAGTGAATGACGGCAGAAGCTGCTTTCTTTAGAGACGTGGCGGGATCCTGTGTGTGAAACGCACCACAAACGACACCATCTGCTTTGCTTCGATAGTTATGAGTGCAATTAGTCTGATACCACGTTGCACCTCTTACTGAGTTTGCTTTTTAAGGTTCATTACACCTCTCTTATGTGCAGAAACTGTTGTGATCTTTTGCCACATGATCACAAAAATCAGTCAGTTATTCAGTTACTGGTATATATAGAAGTTATGGACCTAGTTTTACTTATACATCAGCTGTAGCCCTCCAGTTTTAGTGACTGTCTGAAAGAGTGCTGCTCTGACCCCCCACTTTAAGACAGGCATACAAATCACCTGCTCCAGACTGACAGGCTTTTCACACTGCTTTTGGGTCTCATGAATAGGACAGCGCCTTTGCTCCACTTCGCTCCACACACACACCGTACCCGTCAGCTCGCATGTTGACAGATGACAACAGCTAAAATTAGCCGCACTGTTGTTTTAGGAGCCTGTGGCTTGATGTGTGATACTTCTCTGTCCTCCAGCTCTTCCCCAAGGTGAATAGCAGCGTTAGATCAACAGTGAGTCAGACAGTGTAACACTGTGCAAGAGGTAGAGCTGAACCATTCACTGTTTTTTGCCTCAGAATCATGATTCAAAAGATCTGCAGCTTTAAATATTGTCTTAACAACCTTTAACTGATGAAACGTTCCCATAATAACTCTCCCAGACAGAAACAATCAAACACCATGTGGTACAGCCCAACCAGTGTCCATTGTTTGAGCAGGCCTGTCAAAGTCATTCATTTTTTATTCTTTATTCTTGTTTAATTCTTTAAATCTTTCAAATTGTTTGTGGAACATAATGTATAGCAACACTTATGGAAAAAAATAAAACCGTGAACTTTGTACACTTAGGAAATGGTAAAAAAACAATAAAAAAAACCAATAGAAAGTATGTCATGGTGAGATATATATAAAGACACAGCACATTAATTTATTCACAAAATCTGCTCTTTAGGGTTTGTGTATATTTTACCCATTTGGTTCAGACTTTGACTAAATTTTTCTGAAGACGAAGAGAGTTATGTTTTCCATAATATAAATATAATTTACTGTATCTATCCACTCTTGTGTTGTTGGGGGATCAGAAAGTAACCAACCCCTTGTTCATGCTTTTTTTGCACACAGATGACAAAATACGAAATAGGAATTTAGCTGATCTCATTATGTGAAAATCTCATTTTTTCTAACAATAGTGGGGGGAACTGTACAGCTAGATTGGTATTAAGTGTGCTTTTCAGTGCTTTGTGAAACAGTCCAATTGGAACATGCCCTTGATTGACGTGTGGTTTTGAAATGTTACCTGACAGTTTCAATTAGTGAGGTTCAGGTCCACCCATAGCTCACAGGGTCTCAGGGTTGACTCAGAAGTCAACTGGGTTTGAGTCAGCTTATTAGAAATTTTTGCATTTACATCTAGAACAAGTCAAAAGCAGCATTCCACCAGATAGAAATGGCTGAAGTAGCAAATAAGTGGACAAGCCCTTGCTGCCTCGAGCTAATGGGATAATATGTTAGCCCTAGGCTAACATAGTCGCCATGATCTAGAGTGACATTTCAGTGGAAGCACAATACTTACACTGCATTATAAAATGACAATACTTTTCTGACTGACTGACACGGTACAGGGGTCACGGTTTGGTACATGATGTCTTTCGGAGAATATGCAGTACGATGGAGAAGACGTGATTGAAGTAATATGGAATCACAGAGGGGCCAAAAAACGCAAGTAAATCATAAACCTGGGTCGTAATGGGGTGCAAAAGTGCCACCTACTGGCGTAACACTTCTGCTGCCTTGTGTTTACTGGTTAATACACTGCTGTTTATTTAAAACAAACAAAAACAAACCAAGCCTCATTCTTTAGAACTTTTGTTGCTTAACTTTGCTGTATCGTGAACCGTACCGAACCGTGACCTCAAAACCGAGGCACATACCGTACCGTTACATTTGGACAGTTGTTGTATAGATGCTCTGACTGCAGTATCTCGGTTAAATAGCAGACTCAGATTTAAGCTGTTTTCAGGTAAGAAACAGTTGTGGAATTCTTAAGCACTGATGTATGTCGCTCTGGATAAGAGCGTCTGCTAAATGCCGTAAATGTAAATGTAAATGTAAATGTTACACCCCTAATTTGTACAATACAAAAGTTACCACTTTTGTATTTCTAATGTACAGCTCAAATGTGATCTAACATGCAGCCACAGTTATCTGGCCTCTCCTAAGAGGAAAGAATCGTCGAAAGAGAGAGAACTAAGATAAGTCATCAATGCAAGTGTGTTTGTTCTAATAACTAGACGTGATTACTTGATTCATTGTAAAAAAAAAAAATACTCGTACTGATGGCTCTAACATCGTCCAGTATTTTCCAGTATTTTTCCAGTATTCCAGTATTGTTCATACATCTCCTAAGAATGCAATTTCCTAGCCTGCATGCATTTTCAGATGGAATCTGTGATTCTTATGACAGGTAGCACAGATTTAGCTGATGAAATGTGAACATTGTATCATTTGGCCTTCACTGATATTTGACTTTGCATTTCAGGCTTTATTTTTATTTGCAGAAAGTCTGGATTATGTCTCAAACCATATAACCTAATAACTGTTAGTCCTTCTGTTTTTGGCTTCTGAGTGAAAGAGTGCATGAGTGACAACTTTTTACACTTTTGGCCTCATGAATAGGACCGTGCCTTTGTTCCACTTTGGTTCACACACACACACACACACACACACACACACACACACACACACACACACCTGAGTAAAGTAGCAGGGGGGCCAGCAGGGAGCAGAGCCATGCTAAAGACATCAACCTGTCGAACCTTGGGGTTAGTATCCAGTTATTACTATTACAACTTATTATTCAGTAACTACTGTGAAAGTAATAATTGTCCATTCTTTGAGGATATCTACCACACCCTACATGTATTAGCCATCTTATCAGAATCAGCAGCATATTTTTTCACTGTGTAGGTACAGTTCCTGACTATATTTTAACTGTCAAAATTTATTCATCCTTCTGTGGAAGAGGACAATCATAGGAGCACGACTGACCAGCTATTATGTAGAAGGTGGACAGCACTGTGAAAACTTTAAAAGTATGATGACATGGCTGACTTTAAATTATACACTAACAGAATATAATGCCAGTTACTGTCCATGGAGTTGAACCAGTGGAAACCAGTGGGCCACTTCTTTTATTGTGGTCTTTTATTTTTTATAGTCTTGTTTAAGTTTAGTTTCTTTCATGGCATTGCTGTACAATGAAAACTTAGCCCAGCTAACTTGATAGCAATATCCTGGTACATCTTTGTGTTTCTCATAGCATTAAAACTCCCGCTGAAATGTATCTTGAGCCCATACAGACTTCCCAGTTGTGAGTTTGTATCTCCATTGTTTTTTGCGCAGACAATAAACAACAATGGCCTCTTTCCAATGTTGAGATGACATTTTAACCAATCAGAAAGCAGTGATGCAGTCAGCTCGGCTGCCGCCCACTTTAGGGCCGCGACAGCACAGGTATGACGGGTACGGGTCCGTTTATTTGTGAAGGAAAAACATTTGTTTGCTTTATGGCGCGGTTCCTTGAGCCAGTAAAAAAAGTGCCATAAGACGACACGACCATGTCAACATCACTGCAATGCTCAGAAGGGTCCACCATCGATGGTGAATGGTTTATTTTGTGGTGGCTCATTTACGAGGATTGATTTGATAGAGGGGTACTGATAAATGGAGCGTCATTACTGAGTAAATATAAACCTACAAAGTGCACCAATATAGTAGAGTATCTGTTTCTGATCAAATGGCTTGTGAGTGGAGGTACAAGCCAAATGAATATAAAAATGACTTGGTGAATACTTTTTATAGGACCTTAAGTCTGGCCCACACACAAGACCTTGAAGCGTGGTAGCACACATTATCTGTGCTCTTCTTTGCTGCTTTCAGTTTCTGCTCTTACTCGCACTTTCTCCCACACAACAGACTGCCCATGCATGCCAATTTAGCGTCAGAGAACATATATCAGTGCCATTGTAAGGTCATTGCACTCCTGTGTGAACTGTCTAGGGACTGACGCTCTGCATGACCCTTTTTTTTCCCTCTCAGAGCATGATTCTCCTGCTAAGCATCTTCGAAGTGTAATCGCTCAACTATTAACGGACTGATCCCCAAGCTTCAGTGGAGGAAACCTGTTGTTAGATAACGAATTGTGCACTTTTTCTGTTAGAAAAGCATCCCCAGGAGAACAGGCTCCCTGCTTTCCTGTTTGCGCTTACTGTGGACTCCGCTAGCCCAAAGCTAAGCTATAGGTGGAGCCCACGGTTGGGCCTTTAGATTAAATGAGATAATGCGCTGTGACGGATATTATGCTGAAATCCAGGCACACCAGCAGGGCTGTGCATCTATGAATAAAAGAGAGGGAAAAATCATGAATATGTTGTAAATTCCCTTTGAAATTCAAAATCTCTTACTTTTATGAGTAACCATGGTCTATGTGGTATCCTCAATAAAGGGGAGACAGCTTTTGTATTTATGTGCAAATATTCGGTTAAAAGTTTGGATACACCCGATTGTACGCATACCAGTCTTAAGACATTTTGTTGCGCTTTAATACCTAAGACTAAGCCTATGCATGAATAATTTTTTTTTTCAACAGACCCTCCAGAAAGAACTTTACAGTAGCCAGTGAGGTCTCTCAATATGCAGATGTTCTTTAAGCCTATTGGAAAAGAATCCCAGGTGGCTCCTTATGAAACTGCTGGAGAGTGAAGTGTGCAGGAATGTGCAAAGCTGTATTAACATGAAGGAAGGCTGCTCGGAAGAAGAATCTAAAATGGACGTAGTTTTGAATATTTTCTGGTCTCTGCATAATTCCATGTCATTCGGTAATCCTTTGCTATTACTGCAAAATGTGGGCGAGAAAAAAAAGAGTACAAATCTTGCACTGGGATGATATTGTACAACACCGTGCACATACACAGAGGAGAGGACAAATCTAAGAGGAGAACCTTCTCATTAAACCCATTGCCCACTCTGTAAGTTAGCAGCTTGCTCTTGGCAGTCCTGTCCACTGCACAGTACATCAGGTTCAGCTCAGTAATGATTCCATCACTGAGGACTGTCCACAGCTTTGGCACATAATCAATAACCATCTGTAAGCCTCTATAGGTCAGTGTCAGGGCATCGAGACGTAACTGCAGGGGCTCAAGTCCTGCTCTAATCTCGGTCCTTCTGCTACAGTTAGCTTTGCTGTCGAAGAACTCCTAGGAGGGAGCCTCAACCGCCAGCGCTCTGCACACATGGCACAAGCAAGTTATTGCATTTTCAGACACACTTGCAAAACTGAAAAGCCAATGTCAGCAGATGAGAAAGGAAATTCAACTTTTGTTTTTAAACTGCAGTTACATCATCCTTACTTTTTGCTTTCAGGAGTTTCTCTATTGTGGACTATCGTGAATACAAACAAGTGTTTTTTTTCTTTCGTTTTTGCACACACACCTTTGTTTTGCATACAATAACCTTGGTGTTGAGGTGATGTTGCTGATGCTACTGGCTTGCCATCTGGAAGCTGTAGTAAGCAGTGGCATATAAACATTAGTATGGGCTGTGGGAGGCAGCCTCCCTCTGCCTTGTTATGCCTCAGTCTGTCTTCCTGCCCTTTGCCTTCTCTATGAGCTGATGGAGAACAAACGAGCGGAATCAGCACTTTACGCTGTCTCGTGATTGGTAGTCTTTAAGTACTGCTTAAGAACACATGCGCATCCAGACGTACTCAGACAGTCCACAGTTTTAAAGGAATGCCTCAGCGTTTTGCATCTGTGTTGGAAGCAACTGCACATTGTCTTCTATTACCCATGTGGTTTGAGTCAGAAATTAATCTCATCATCCTGTGTAACAGCCTGAAAATGCTGAAGTGTTCCTTCAGACTACAGTGTTAGTTGTTAAGCTAAATGATACCACATTTTTCTCTTCTTTTGTAGGTGCAGAGCTCATTTTTCCTCATGGCAAGCCGGTGAGTAAAGACATCCTCTACATCAGTGAAATATCACAGAGGCTTTTCTCTATATAGAAGCTGTTCTAAATGCAGCAGCAGACATGAAGGCTATGCAACAGCACCCTAGTGTGGCTGTCTTTGGAGAGACATCACCTGAATAGCTGAGATTCCGTCTCCACATTCGAATTTCTTCACTCCTCTCTGTAAAATGGGGGGATTAAATCTACCTGTCAGATGTTGTGTATGTACCTCTTATTCCACCAGAACATCTTTGAGCCTCTGAACCAGAACTATCTGATACAGTTGCATTGATTTTGTAACATGAAAATTGATTATTATAATATTCAGTCGTCATTTTATTCATATTTAATATACAATAGTCATCAATAGTTACATACATTTTCTATATGATCTGTGATTGAAAAGCTTTTGTTTTTATTACCTGTATTTCAGTACTGTTTAAATACTTCGTACAGTCGCATTTGTGCATTAAGTGAGTTTTTAGAATGAAATTGGTACTGTCTGTGCATAAACTGAATCGAGTCAAGCTAGTCGTGGTTAGAGCTGGGATTTCTTTCCAAAGGAATCATATCGACTCTCTGTGAAGTCAGAGATTCACAGCCTGACCTGGGGTCAGATTCCTTATAAGGGATCTTAAGGCAAGGGAAGGTTATAGAAATGATCATCTAAACTTCTTGTAGCTCATGTGTCACATCTATTAACATAATTTTACATTTTATAGGTTAGCAATAAGTGGATGATACATGTTTCATTTGAATGGCTGTTATGGTAAAATATGGCAAAATATATAGTAAATTGGTAGAAAAATTTCGAATGACAGCTTAAAGGTTTACCTAATCAGCTCTTACAGTCACAGACACAAGCAGGAGTCTTATTAAGAAAATATTCAAATAAATGGAAAAAAATGAACACAATTCACATTTTTGGGAAGAAAAATCCACCTCGGTTTTCTTTATTAAGACACGTCCGTGAACCTCATCCCTAATCCTAACTTGAATCTTTTTTTAATCATTTCTTCTTGTGTAAAAAAAATAATGTAAATATTATGTGCCATAATCTTACCATGTGAAATATCACTACTTATGTTAATATTACTTACATACTACTGATCTCTGCTGTGAGCATTAACATACTCCTAACTGCTGTACATGTTACTAGTAATTCACTTAATAGTAAGTTACTTATATATTGTATCTATACCCAGCATTAGTGTGTAGAGCATAGTGTATGTAGTATTTAGTATTTTCTATCTGACACGTGGCCAAACTAGTTTTGTTGCGTGTGGTGGAAAAATGTGAAGTATATGCCCAATACAGAACGGATCTGTGATTCAAGGACCCCCTGTATTGGATTTGATATTTGTTCTTGTCTCTGTGTGCCGTCATAATATAAGCAATTACAGTTTTCTGATTCTGATTCTTTTCCCTCCCAGGAGCATTGTATTCATTGTCCAGCTGAAGATGCCCAGGTCGCCGGTCCTTCAGAAGGCAACTCCGTTCACTCTGCAAAACTTCTCTCCAACACCCGGCCCTCTGTCCTCAACTCCAAAAACATGACCGCGCAAGTGACCAAGAACCGCAAGCTTCTACTGACCAAACTAAGAGCAGCTGGCCAAACTAAGAGCAGCGTCAGAAGGCTGTCGAGGGTTCAGCAATCCCGTCAGAGTCTGATGAGAGAAGTATGTGCCAAATACAGAAGCAGCAACGCTGCGAAGGCTGTGACCCGCAAACACGTGTCCCGCATCTACGTGGAGGACAAACACAAGCTCCTGTACTGCGAGGTGCCCAAGGCAGGCTGTTCCAATTGGAAGCGTGTGCTGATGGTCCTGCAGGGCCAGGCGGCCTCAACAGGAGAGATTCAACACGAGCAGGTCCACTATGGGAACCACCTGAAGCGACTGGACTCCTTTGACTACCAGGGCATCACCCGTCGCCTGGACTCCTACACTAAAGTGCTCTTTTTGAGGGAACCCTTCGAGAGGCTTGTGTCAGCTTTTCGGGACAAGTTTGAAAGCCCAAACTCGTACTACCACCCGGTCTTTGGGAAGCCCATCATCTCGAGGTATCGCAGCAACGCGTCACGGTCAGCCTTACGCACCGGAGAGGGAGTGACCTTCAAGGAGTTCATCCAGTACCTGCTGGACGTCCACCGCCCAGTGGGCATGGACATTCACTGGGAGCCTGTGGTGCAGCTGTGCAGTCCCTGCCTGATAGACTACGACTTCATTGGCAAGTTTGAGACGATAGAAGAAGAGGCCAATTTCCTCCTCAGGCGGATCAGAGCCCCCGCTAACCTAACCTTCCCCAGTTTTAAAGACAGGAACCCGAACGCAGCCAGGACTTCCTCACGAATCACACAGGAATATTTTTCTCTGCTGAACTTAACAGAGAGGCAGAGAACCTATGACTTTTACTACATGGATTATCTAATGTTCAACTATTCCAAGCCATTTGCAGATTTGTACTGAATGTGTATACTGAGCTGTTCACTTATCGTTGGTCTACTGTTAGTGTTTTGTTCGGGTCAAGTTAATCTCTACTCTGTGAAAGTGTATTCAGATAATTGCTTATTTTTTTAGATTTTATTCCAAATTTATATCTATAAACTCCGGTATACAATGGCAGGCTGGTTCTTGCACACTCATTAAAGAACAGGTATATTCTTCAAAGATTAATATCTACCAGTTATGGATAAGTAACAAATCAGTTGAACAAAATGTCATTCTGTACGGTTTACCTTCTACCTACAGTGTTGCTGTACGCCTGTCACTTTATACTGTTTTTGTGTCGCAGTGCTGCAAGTGACTTGAACACACACGGTTAATGGACCAGTAATGCACCGTTATTTGATATATGTCATACAAATGCATACAAAAACCAAACGACTGGTAATTATTCTATAATGTGAATGTATAACTAGTGTTCTATAAAGCCCCTAATACATGGTGTAGCATGCCTTCAGCCTTACATTGTACTGCCAATCAGTGCAATTTTATCCAGATTTTTACTTTTCTGGGAATTCTTGAGTTGCTAAAGAGACAAATGTTTAATAATGTGGAGAACAGGTTTGTACCCCATAAAGTTACTGTGTTGTCTTAATGTTAACAGTAGTGTATCTCTGTGCCATTGCCTTTTTAATCTTGTATTAAGATAAGATTATTTCAGTAATTTTGAGTACAACAAACTTTCAACCAAATAAACACGTTTTCGGGCAGTATATTTCGACAACATCGCTCTGGCGTCCGTTCCTGTGAAGTTCTGCAGATGGTATTTCATGCTCAGTACAGGGATATGTCCTCATTTGCTTTTTAAATTGTTTTTCCAATAATCTACCAGTCACCCATTTAGGTCATATAATTCCCCCAGATGTGTAAAACCCCATCATACAGTTGTATTTTCATTTGGGAATCTTTACATCTTGCTATTGTTATAAATTGCTACATTTTATAAAGGTGGCACTGTGTAGCGCTGTTGCCTCACATCTCCAGGGTTGGGGGTTCAAATCCGGGTCCTGGTCTTGGTGGTGGCTTCCTCCGGGGTCTCCGGTTTCAAGCGCAGTCCAAAGACATGTGTGAGGTGAATTGGGGATTCTGAACTGGCCGTAGGTGCGAGTGTGTGAGTGAATGGTGTGAGTGTGTGTGCCCTGCGGCGGGCTGGCACCCTGCCCATGGTGAGTCCCTGCCTCACGCCCATAAACCTTGAGATAGGCTCCGGGCTCCGGCTTTCTGGGAAAGATTAAGCGGTTACAGAAAATGAACGAATGACTGATTTTATAAAGGAAATAAGAAAACTGTGCTTTAGCTGCCAGTAGTTCTTACAGGGTTTGGTGGGAAAGAAGTCAGATTCAGATACAGCCAGCCATTATCAGAAGGTTTGTACAAAAGTACATGTAGGAGTTTGAAATTTAAACAGTCATGAGAAGCAAACAGATTCTCTTTGTGTTTTCATATTAAAACATAAAATATTTGAAGGGGAAGTCCACCCTTACAATTCAGTAAATAGTCGTGGTTTGATACAAAAATACAAAGCAGTTTATTGAATACAATCGTACTGACTAATTTCTTTACAGTAGTGGTGATGTCTGTTTAGTTTATATGTAATATAGGTAAAACAGCGGTAAATCTGAAGACAAATGTGAAAATACATTTAGGCAAAAAGAACTTCTCTAAAGTCTATCATAAAACATCTCATTCCTAATTTAGTGTTTTGTAATCACTTAACTTCTGAGGTTTTATAGGCCTTAAACTTTGTATGTTTTTTTTAACTTTTCAGCTATTTAATTTATTTAAAAAATGTGAAAAAAGGGTGGAATTCCCAAACCTTTTGGACCGTCAGCACTGCAGGAAGCTATTTGATGCCACTGTGTGGCCAAATTATAAAATGCTTTCAGAGAATACTGCAGATGTTTATTCATGAGAGTTTCTCTTTAAAAATGAACACTAATGTAAATGTGATATTTGATAAAAAAAAAAAAACAAAAACATGAACACAAGCCTGTCCTATGCTTGCCCTTCTGAAAAGTTGTTGTGGAGATAGAAGGGTTTCAACAATCCTACATTTGCCCCCCACCCCAACCCCCCTCTACCCCCCTCTCGCTGCAGTACATTTCTCCCCTCTCCCCTTGCCTGGGGCACTTAGGGCACTTTCCACCCTCCTCTCTCCCCTTTTTGCCCCTCCCTCTCTCTCTCTCTGAGGGAGAGCCTCGGGCTCTGACATCTCAGATTGTGGGACTCAAAGGGCACATCAAATCATCTGCTGTTTGTCATGAAGGTTATAGAACAAAGAAAAATACAAATCTTCCTTTTCTCAGAATCCGAGAGAAGACGCGTTCAAGAAGAGCCTCGCTGCCTGGTGTTGGTAGTGAAATTTTATTCACCACTTTTTTATTGTCATGGGCTCGCTCAGTCATTATCTGATGAATTGCTGTGGATTTAAATGAATATTTGTCATGCAAATGTAACATTTGATCAAAACTAAATCTCCGTTATTTACACCAAGCGTTCTCAGTCCAGCCATCAGAGAGAGAGAGAGAGAGAGAGAGAGAGAGTGCACTGATCCAGCTCACAACACGCCTAAAAACCAGGTGATTGAGGTGTGCATTATGAGCTAAAATGGAATAAAAATCCTTTGCCAGGAGATCAGTGAGGAGCTGAGAATGTAATGTGCTATTTAATTGTGCACCGTGTAAAAATAGCTCATGATACTGTTTTTTAATTAAAACAAATAAAGCTCCGGAAAAAATAAGACCTCTGCAAAAATGTTGTTTTAAATTTTATAGGTGCAGTCATTGAATTGAACAGCTTTGCCTTAGTTTTTAAGAACTGCAGAGAATATTTTTCCTCATTTGCAAATAAATATATTGTATACTTTTTAAAGGAAATGACAGAATACTACAAAGGAAACAATTCTCTGGTTCGCTCTTAATCAGAATGGCAATGATTACCTTTGATGAACTTCTAGTAGTGTTTTGCCATCCAACTGGTCACATTGCGAGAGGAGAGTGTTGATTACAGCAGTGTTTTCATACTTTTTCCTCATTAAATAAGAGGTCATAT
>JBBPDB010000032.1:8355411-8400805 GCA_037974465.1 Brachypetersius altus | reverse complement strand
AGAGAGAGAGAGAGAGAGAGAGAGAGAGAGAGAGAGAGAGAGACAAAGAGAGAGAGAGAGAGAGAGAGAGAGAGAGAAAGAGAGAGACACACAGAGAGAGAGAGAGAGAGAGAGAGAGAGAGAGGGTTCTCTAAAGCAGGTAAGCTGAGGTGATCCAGAACAGGGCTGAATTCTGTGAATTCCTTCCCGTTTGAGTAAAAGGGAAGACGTATATTACGCCTTTATCTCTATACTGGCCTGGTGTTCCTCAGTCACACTCTGCGTTCTCTCCGTTCCCGTGGCGTGAAGAGTTGACACGACCACTGGGGCGTACATACAGCCTAAAACGAATCCATATTACTATACATTCATTTATAGTCTACGCGTTTCTAAAAGATATCTGAAACAGAACTTTGTCTATTGCGTCTATTGTGGTGGCGTCATGAAAGGCTCTCTCTCTCTGTGCGGAAAGCATGGGGGGTTTGTTGTGCGGCCGTGGTGTTGTCTTAACCTCTCTGATCAGACAAAAGCCACTCGCATGCCACATGTAGGCATCCATTTACGTCTCTTTAGAAGAGGCACATCAAAAGCAGCCCTGGAGGAGAAAGGCTATAGCATCCATCGCCTCTGACAAGTGCAAACACAGTCTGTTTGCAAATACACATACCCTACCCATGAGCTTACGGCATAAATGAACGTTAACGATCGCCTACTACCATTGTCACTTTTGGGATTTGGCCATAAGCATGAATTGCAAAAATAATAATCGCAAATGATGACACTCTCTCAGGCAGTTCTCTGCTACCGAGGGTTTCACCAATGAAATTGGAAAACAGATGAAGTGCTCTTTGGTATCAAGGCGACTTACGCCACATTTTTGCCCTTAAAACTTGCTTTACTTCCAGGATAAACCCATTGAAGTGTTGAGGTTAAATGTTCGGAGCGCTCCCACACGTAGCGCCCATTAGCTGCGACGCAAATTTAAACGCGTTGAAGTTGGTGTCTACTCTCTGTCTCACTAGCATCGTCCTCCAAAGGGACAGAAGGCACATCTGACGTTCCTGAACTATGTGTGACTCCTTGTTAAACCTTTTCCAAGATTATGTCCTCGGTATCCTCGGGATGTGGTGATGTTTTAGCTCCACGCGTTTCATGTCTTATCTTCCATATCACTCCAGAGATAGCACCAGCGTTACAGCGAGGGGTTGTGGGTGACCGTGTTAAGAAAGAAAGAAAAGTAAGAAAGAATCGTAACAAACCACCACCATTTCAATAAAAAAAAAAAAAAAAAAGATTCCTGCAGGCTACAACAGGCTTCAGTTTGAGAGAAATCCCCACAGGTGCCAGTTTCTCTCTAATGCCGTACTCCTTTCCCATTAATGGCTTTTGTTTTTACTGTGTAAAAAAAGCTCTTTTGAGTCAGACAGGTATTCAGTTTCAAGCATGTCTCAGTAATTAGATCTGTAGGAAGACAAATCATTCGGGGCTTTTCCCACAGACCCTGCTTAATCACACCTTTGGGTGAAAAACGTAAGAAAGTGCATTAAAACAAATGCACGTCAAAGCTCAGTTACCACGTTAGTACGGTGTAATAACTCTCCCCGAAAGCTTTCATGCATTTCTTTCGGACTAGCAGACTCGGACGTAAACATTGCAGACGTGCCATGAAATACTATTTTATTTACGTGCTAAAAAAAAAAAAAAATAATCATTATTAATTCCTTCTTTGCGTTTTTAACGAGGTATCCAGCAGAAGTCAGACTCTTTTCCTCGGGCAGCAACTTCTGATCTTTCAAGATTTGCTCTAAAGTAGCCCCCCCCCCCCCTCCTCCCACCACCTTTCCACTGGAAGGGAAAAAAAGATTGAAAATAAACTCAAGTTTAACGGTAAAGGTTAAAAGAAATATGCGACAAAATAGAAGCGAAACAGTGCGAAAAGAAGCGAGCGTGTGTGTGTGAAAGTGAGACCCCCGGTTGGGAAGGGCATGAAGGCCGGCCAGCTCTTACCTCGGGTCGGTGGGAGACACGGAGCTCGGCCGGGGGGAGATACGGAGCTCGGCCGGAGGAGACACGGAGCTCGGCCGGAGGAGACACTGGGCTCGTACGGTGGGAGACACGGAGCTCTGCCGTGGAAAGTCACGCAGCTCGGCCGGAGGAGACACGGAGCTCGGCCGAAGGGAGACACGGAGCTCGGTCGGACGGAGCTAGAGGCGCTCGGCATTCTCCCTGACGATCCGCACGGGGCCCTCCATGAGACCCGGGCTCGGGGTGCAGGAGGAGAGGAGGAAAACACACACTCCTCTCTCTGGAGCTCTCTCTCCCTCTCCCTCTCTCTCTCTCTCTGGAGCTCCCTCTCTCTCTCTGGCTGCACTGGAGTACAAAGTCGCGAGAATGCTTGAGCCTCGGACTCCGGACGAAGCTGCCAAGTGTACACACACACACACACACACACACCACGCTCCGGACCACTACAACTGTCTTTTCCCCCTGAGCACACACACATACACACTCACTCTCTCTCTGAGACACACACACACTCACTCACTCACTCTCTCTCTCTCTCCCTCTCTCTCTCTCTCTCTCTGAGACACACACGCTCCGGACCAAACACGCACTCTGCTCCCTCTCGCACTACAACTGTCTTCCCCCCCCAGCACACACACATACACACACTAACTCACTCTCACACACACACACATATAGAGAGAGATCCTGGAGGCGAGTGTCGGATTGCGGGGCAGATCGTGGCAGCCAGACTGGGGCTGATGGTGGAAGCAGGAATGTTCCGAGCCCGCAGCCCAGCAGGGCAGAGCCAGAGGAAGGGGGCAGCCCCACTGCCAGAGTGGTAACAAGCTTTCACCATCAAACCAAATGAGTATCAGCAGGTTCCCCGCCCCTTACACCCCCCCGGAACCCCCCACCACAAAGACACCGACACCGTGCACCGCAGGACTGGCTGTCCTTTCATATATCTGCTCCAGGGTCCTGCAACTTTCAGGAGCTCCAACAGCCCACAAACAAAGATCTGGCTGATAAACCACAATAAACTCACAGCCTGCGAATGTGGTGCCAGTAAATCTGACCAAGCCTGGTGCACTGCAGGTCCAGGTTGCCAGTGGGATGCTATTAATAGGCCTTTCTGTATTTAAACAATGGGGTGTTTAATATTTCAGCATGTTTGACTGGATTTAGTGCAGCATGGCGATGATTTAAGTCATTTGTGTTAATATTTCTGAAATGTAGAGCTACTGCTACAGTTGTCCCGACTGATGAAATCTTAGGAAAAAAATGATATTGTGAAAGGGCTGCACGATATCAGGAAAACGTGCGATATGCGATAATGTTGTTGAGAGTTGCGATGGCGATATCGCATGCGATAAGTGACTAAAAACTTTATAGTGTTCATGTTTTTCTGCTTTGGATTTGCTGGTAACAGACTCCAGACGCTGACTAGTCTATGCAGAAAAAAATGAAATTCAATATTTCCATTCCAGACATGTTTTTTTAAAGAATGTACTTAAATTCATTTAATGCCTCCCATAAAACTTTTGAATCTTTGAACAGTGTTGAAAAATAATTCTAAACCTTAAATAAATGTAAAGATAATTTAAATTATAGTAAGTACTTAGCCAGAAATAAATAGCAAAAGGAACAATCTATTACAGCAGTACAGAACATGAAGAAACTGCCCAGTGAATTTTTTGCCCTCTTCTCTGTGGCTCTGGGTGAAGAGCTTTAGAAAAACACCATTTACTGCAGTTCAGTCAGTCTTTCGCGATATGGATATTGTGCATGTTGATATCGTGATGCCGGTAAATTTGCAATATATTGTGCAGCCCTACGTGAAACTCACTAAACATTTTCAAAATCACTGATCAGCAAAGCCACTAAAGCAAAGCAGCACATAAACCATCACGCATTAGCAGAGATTATCTATAGATTTAGATTCCCAAGCAGCAGAATGGTCAGTAAACAGTAGGTCTATTCCTTTAATGCTGGTGTTCTGATAAACTTTCAACACACAGGGCTTACACAGTAAGTGATTTGTCAGAATAACTACTGCTACACAAGCACAACTACCACTGGTGTCAGTAGATTTCACTCAACTGTGTCATCTTTAGTATTTATACTCATCATTTCTTTATAAAGCACAGTGTATTGGTTTTTGTCTCCAGATTTTTATTTAGATTTTATTTAGATGCATTTATATATATATATATACCAGATTAATGCAGTGCATTCTATTGTATTGTATTTTATACAATATTCGTTATTTAAAAACAAACAATTGCTGAGTTTTCTGGTCGTTTGATGTATTGGAGATGCTAGATTGCCCATAGGTGTGAGTGTGTGCATGAATGTGTTTCCGTGTGTCTGCTCTGTAATGGACTGGGGTCCTGTCAAGGGTGCTTCTACGCCTTTCAACCTATTACAGTTAGAATAGCATCCAGCATCCCCCCTCAACCCTGGTTATGGATAAATGGTTCAGATGATGGATAGGTAGATAACAGACATCCCTCAAGAAGAAGGACTGATGCTACGACAGTGGCTATGAATGCGACTGATCTTTTACAGTCTGGGACAGTATCAGTCTTGACATCTCCCAAATGGTGCAACCTCTGTCACAAGGCGAACGCCAGCTCTGCAGTCAGGAGGTCAAGAAAGCATAACTGGCCTCACTCTCTCTCTCTCTCTCTCTCTCTCTAGATAACACTCACTCTAAAGGTCCCAATAGCCAGGCAAGATCAGTGCCTTCAGCCCCGTTCTCATCTGATCACCCTGGTTTGCAGAGGCGCTCACTCTGTCATTTCAATGAGGGGAAAAACAGATATTGCGCCGCCATAACACTAACAGCAGCTTGGTTATCCAAATAACAGAGAAGTAGAACACTGGAGTTAATGTGTGTATTCACACACCACTCACACACATACCGGATGCACTCCACCATTACATTAGCGACAGCAGACTGCTAACTGGGCTGTTAGCTGCAGATCTAATGTTACAGTGACATTCTAAGGGTGAAAAGCTTGGTAAGCATCTACAGCAAAGCAACAGAATTACATGGTGTTAAGTTAACTTACTTCTCTGAGGTTTGTAGCCAAGCCTAACTTAATTTTCAGTAGTTCAGCAAGTCTAGCTCTGTATCGGTCGCATTTCCAGAGAAAATAAAATGAATCCACTGGTCCTTCAGAGACTCGAACTGAAGGAACTAAAAAAATACATTTGTGCTCATTTGTACATCTAAGCTCTGAGTAACTGCTGCGTCACTCGTCTACAAGCCATGATGTCTCTACAGGAAAGAGTGTCTCTTACACACAGCACTGACAGTCAGTGGGGTTTTTAGGGGAGGGGGGCAAAATTCTCTGGGTAAAGCATGAGAAAGTGTGTGTGTGTGGGGGGGGGAACCTTTCTCCTTATGACGACATACAGGCCAAATTCCAGATCGGGTCTCTGAGCTGTCGTTCTCTCACCAGCGGAGCAGGAGGATTAAACCACTCTTTACACCCATCACGATTTCTAGCTACTGCAGGACCACAGACAGGCCAGGGGAACTCGGATTAATGTTAAAAACAATCTCATAAAGGGACGTTTTCACGTCATGGGACATTTAAAGAATCGTCAGTTAGTGTTCTCCTCCAAATATGCTAATTATAAAATAAAGATCCTATAGCTGCACTTGGCTTGTAAACCAGACTTCGCTCTCCCAGCTTGGCGTTGTCTGACTGCACGATGTAATTGGCCATGACTAAACTGGAGGTAATTAAATTCTATCTCTCATGAGAATGCTAGAACCAGGTTATTCTGTCATCAATAGAACATCATGTGCTAAAAACCCCAGCCATTTAAACAGCTCTCAACAGCTGCGTTTTTAAAAGCGTAATTCAAAAGATGTCTTCCGTCAAAGCAGCACGGAGAGGTTTGTGACCTCCGGAATAAAAGAGCTGCCCTCCCAATCGCCACCGTCTGCTCAGCACCTGGCATGACCACTCTATAGCATGACTCAGGTCTGTCAGGACTTAACCTGCATTCGAAAGGTAACTGATTCCAGCAACCCCCCACCCCCACCACACACACGCGCGCACACACACACCTGCCACTGACACCAATGCAGAGTAACACAGTGCAGAAACACACTTGTAGAAACGTAGTGAGAGGGTTGCAGGGAGACAGCAGAGTCTCCTCCCCATTAAAACCATACATGATGACTTTGTCCTTTTTTGCAGCAAAATTAAGAATTTTAAACCAGAACAGTGATCATGATGTTTCTACATGTCACTATTGTTGATTCTTTGTTAATTAGCATAGCCTTTTATCCCAGCCTAGCAGGCAATAGTAGGTGTCACACTAGAAGCACCATTTTAGGCTTCTAGTCTACTTTTTGTCACTAGTTTTGAGAAGCATGCCAACATAAATGGGTAGAAAACATACATTTATCACAGCACCACTCTCACGCATTTTAATAATCACACATTTAGAGAATCATACTCAAACACACATTTAAACATGTATTTCCAGCATCACACTCGTAAACACACATTTAAATAAACACACATTTCCAGCATCACGTTCATGGTCTAATGGTAGGTGAACTGTCAAAGAAGATACACCTTTCACTTATTTCTATATGTGTGTGTGTGTGTGTGTGTGTGTGTGTGTGTGTGTGTGTTTGTGTGTGTGTGTGTGTGTGTGTTGTCTGTGAGAGCAAGAAAGGGTGAAAGAGATGTGAGAGGAAGAGAGAGAGAGAGAGAGAGAGAGAGAGAGAGAGAGACAGAGAGAGAGAGAGAGTGAAAGAGAGAAAGAGAACATAAAATGAAATAGGAACATCTTTGCAGTGACAAGATGTAAGTTGATTTAACGCAAAAGCAGAAACAGCGTAGGACACGATTCCAAATGTTTGACCTCATTCTTCAAACCGGGTTAAACAATAAACTTCATTATCCTTCACTCGCATTTCATAGTGCTCAGCAACAGAATGCAAAAGAGGTGGCACTGTAAGGAAAACCACCTGGGAGTTTTCTTTATTACGGTCAAGTCTTCGTATCATGGTTAAATTGACTTGACAGTCATTGTTTGTCCCTCCCTTCTTCCTCATCCATCCCAGAATCAGCCGCCTGTTCAACGGCACTGAGCCGATCGTGCTGGACAGTCTGAAGCAGCACTATTTCATCGACAGGGACGGGGAGATATTCCGCTACATCCTAAGCTACCTTCGGACCAGCAAGCTGCTTCTGCCTGAAGACTTCAAGGTACATTTCTGGGATTGTTTATTAAGAAAACTCTGGATGTTGCTTTATTGCATCATGTTTAGGGCTCAGAATGTGATGTTTAAGAATGACAACGCAATGGTGCAGCGGAACACAACTATTAAACACAATGAATCCCACAGTTGCTATAATGTCCTCCAGCTGCTGTTCTCGGAGACAAATCCTGTACCTCCGCGAGCCACAGCTGCATTTAAAGGTAACTGCATCCAGGAGATCACTCAGGATGGAGAGAACACTCACACTCTTTAAAATAAAGGTGTTCCCTGAGGAGATTCAGTGAAGAAGCAGCTTTGGTTTCCTAGAGGAACTTTAAATGCAAGGTTCTTTAAGAGATGTTTTAAAATGATGTGTGAGGACACATTTTTTAAGGTTGAAGTTGATGTGAATTAACACACGTTTCCATACTATAACACATTCCTGAGTGGAACATTGTGTCATCAGATAAAAAAAATGTTTTAAATTGTATAAATCATGCTTAATCTAACCAGGGACATCATTAACATGGTAAAAAAAAAGAAGAAAAAGAAGTTTCCCAGAATTGTACATCCAATCCAAGAACGAGGAGCCTTAATTATTGGTGCAATTCTCAGTTTTTCAGGTTTCAGTACGAGGGTTTCAGGAGGGTGCAGAACTGCGAAAGTGACACATTCAAAGACATTAAGTACAGCTGAAGAAAATGAGCAGAGTCGAATCATTACATCTCATTACAGTCAAGCCTTCACAGTTCAGCCATCAACAACCGCCCCCCTCTCAACGCAAGCCAGGAAATCTGCAAAAAAAAAAAAAAAGGCAGTGAGCGAGTGAATTGATCATACGCAGTCCCATCCAAACGCTGTAGGGCTTATCTTTGCCAGGCTCATGACTCCGACACAGTGGGTTCACAAGATCGATCTGTATGCCTGCATACCACTTCTACATCTCATTCACTTGCTGTTGGGATTCGTTCACCCCCTTGAAATAGTTTGAAAAGTTTACGACAGAAATAACTCCTCTCGCTCGCACCCAATTTGAAAAACTTGTTACCTCAGATATATACGCTTCAGCCGGTTGTAGCTCGCAGCCACGTTGTAAAGTGTCAAACAGAATTCTGACCATGCGGGCTAATGGGATTTCAGCAATCTGCTAAATTCAAATTATATCTGTTATTCACTCGGCTCTACCTGGTTTCTTTCACCAGTACCTGCCCCTCTGCTCTCAGCTACAATGGTTTTGATGGGGGCTGCGCGTCTTATTCAGCAGTGCGGCTTCTTCTGTTCATTTACAGTCTAACGAGCGTTCTCTCTCGTTCCATAGTGATATTTCTGTGGATTTGGTTTAAGGGCTTTGCCTTGCAGAAGGATCAACATACTCAGCCCCTTGCTACAGACCTGGGAAAGAAAATCACCTTAAGACTTGTTTCCCTTTGATTTAACCCAAGCCTAAAGGCCTTAGGTCTCTGCATGTTGTCAGCACCAGAGAGAGAGAGAGAGAGAGAGAGAGAGAGAGAAATAGAAAGAGAGAGAAAGAGAGAGAGAATCAGACGAGGGTGGGGTGAGGGGCAAGGAAATAGCAGCTCCGTTTCGTGTGGTAATTATTAAAGTGTGTGGAGTCTGAGACTCTGCATGCTATTGTTCACCGTGGCATAGCCTACAGGGTGGACGAGAGACGATGGCTTTATACAGATCGCTGGTACACTCACAGCTTATGAAACAAATCACTGAACTGATGAGAAGAAAGATTTTTGACCTAGAGCCATCCTGGGATAGTCCTGCAGCCGTGGGACCATTAAAGGGGTACAAATGTACGCCTCACTTCAAACGTGGTCAATCGGCTAACTGTGCTGCCCGACAGTTGACACAAGTCGATAGTAGTCAGTAGTCCAGCTTCTGTGCATTCGGTTCATTTTTGTAGTCATGCTGTGCCTGAATCCACAGTATCAAGTACCACAGTCTGTTGCAGCATTTAGTAATTCACAGTTTGAGAAACGTACATGATTTACATTCATTGTGGTATGAGACATAAGCTTCCATGTCTATAAAACATCTCTGAGCAAGCTTGTCGTATTTTTGCCCATTCATTTGTTTGTATCTGTGCTTGCCTGTCCATTGTTAAGCGAGCGATTCTTCGTCGGTGTTGTTAAGGCTAGCAGTGAGTGGCGGTGCCATCTGGTCTGGTGGAGAATGAAAAGGGCAAGAGGCTGGGAAGAAGGTGCTGCAGGGCAGTGAGAACCTGAGGGGAACACAGGCAATCTGTACTGCCAGACCCCAGAGCCTGTGTGTGCATGTTAGGGGGAGGGGAGATCGGGCCATGCAGCCCCCGCTCCAGACCAGGCAAAAGGATGGTCAGAAGGATCTGAATGAATTAGCTGATGAAGTGTTTCTAGGTTAAAGACAACAATAAGAACACTTTTTCACACTCACTTTATAAGTCTGCTGCTGGGCTGTGGAAGAGTGTTTTGAATGGTGTGGGATAGGGCTGCACGATATTAGGAAAACATGCGATATGCAATAATGTTGAGTGTGGCGATGGCGATATCACATGCGATAAGTGAGTAAAAACTTTATGGTGTTAATGTTTTTCTGCTTTGGATTTGCTGGTAGCGTAGACTCCAGACGCTGACTTGTCTATGCAGAAAAAAATGAAATGTAATATTTCCATTCCAACATGTTTTTTTTTTTAAGAATTTACTTAAACAGAGCATTTAATGCCTCCCATAAAACATTTGAACCATTGAACATTGTTGAAAAAAATATTTTTTAAATAAGTGTAAACATAATAATAGTAAGTACTTTTACTATTTTTTCTTCTCTGTGGCACTGGGTAAAGAGTTTTGGAAAAGCATCATTTATTGCAGTTCAGTCAGTCTTTCGCGATATTGTGCATGTTGATATTGCGATAACAGTAAATTTGCGATATATTGTGCAGCCCTAGTGTGAGACTTCTGTTTCTGTGTTTTTAGATGCTATGTTATGCTGATAAAAATGTCTTATTAGCCTTTTCATTTATCCTGTCAGTGATGTCATGTGTAATTTGGTTTGAAACAGAATTATGCTCTGATTTCAGTGAGCACTCATAACTTTTCCCATTGCATGTAGGCAAACCTGTTCAAGAACGGAAAAATACAATGCATATAATAGTCATTTATTGTATTTGTTAGGAGAATAGCTTCTCTCTAAATTCTCCCATTCATCCATCCTTACATCAATAACTCCGTCCATCCCTCCATCTTTACCTCCATCCATCCATCTCTCCATCCATCCCTCTATCCATAACTCCATGCTTATATTCATCAATACATCCCTCCAACCATAACTCTATCCATCCGTATCAGCAACCCTCCATCCCTAACTCCATCCATCCCTCCATTCTTCCATCTGTCCATCTATAACTCCATTAATCCATCCCTCCATACATACTTCCGTACATGCATCCCTCTATCCATAACTCCATCCATCCATCCATCCTTCATCTCTCCTTCTATAACTCCATCTATCCCTCCATCCATCCATCCATCCTTCATCTCTCCTTCTATAACTCCATCTATCCCTCCATCCATTCATCCATCCTTCCATCTCACCATCTATAATTCCATAAATGCATCCCTGTATCCATAACTCTTTCCATACATCCATGCATCCCTCCATCCACAACTCCATCCACCCCTCCATTCTTCCATTCATCCCTCCATACATAATTCCATACATGCATCCCTCTATCCATAACTCCCTCCATCCATCCATCCATCCATCCATCCATCCATCCATCCATCCATCCATCCATCTCACCATCTATAACTTCATCCATGCATCCATCTCTCCATTTGTTACTCCATCCATCCTGTCCACCCATCAATTCACACATCCTCTCAGATCCTCTGCATCAGTGTTTCCCAGCCCTAGTACTGGACTATAATTACACACAGTGGAGATCTGGTAAAACACACAGAGGTACTTCACTAGGGGGACTGAGATCCACTGCACCACACCAGCTGACCCGCTGCCTCTTTGCTTTCTGCAGGAGTTCCAGCTGCTGTATGAGGAAGCCCGTTACTACCAGCTGAGCCCGATGGTGAAGGAGCTGGAGCGCTGGAAGCAGGAGAGGGAGCAGCGACGGACGGCGCAGCCCTGTGAGTGTCTGGTGGTGCGCGTGACCCCTGATCTGGGCGAACGGATTGCTCTGAGCGGTGACAAGGCCCTCATTGAGGAGATCTTCCCCGAGACAGGAGACGTCATGTGTAACTCAGTCAATGCTGGCTGGAATCAGGACCCCACTCACGTCATCCGTTTTCCGCTCAACGGATACTGCAGACTCAACTCTGTACAGGTAAAACCTCTTCTGTACTCTTCTGTAAAGAGCTGTGCTGTGAGAGATACTGCTGTGATGTTGTGAATTTACACCAGTTCTGAGGGCCACAGCTCTGCATAGTTGCTTATCCTGCTTTAGCCCTAAACTGGCTAAACTGGCTGTATGTGGCCTTGCACTTCTGTTTTGCCCTTTCATAACCACACAATGAACTGAATGATTTAAAACAGTTACTGAGTAACAGGTCTTAAAGTTAACAACTGAATAATAAGCCTGCAACAAAACAATGCAAGTGGCCAAAAATTACACTACATATCAATTACATAAAAAAATGATTTACATTAAAAAATAAGCTGACTTCTAAAGACCATTTTAACAAATTGGGGAAACTCCAAGTATGTTACAAAGTAAATCGAAAAAAAAAAAAAAAAAAACATAAGCAGAAATATGATGTCAGACCAGGCACATCACTCGGCTGTGCTGTGTTGGGGACGTTCTGGTGTTGTATCTCTGATGTTTTGGAAGCAGGAGAAACGGTAAAAAGTGCAGTGTAGGTGCAGGAGTTGGAATGACAGTGCTGCTCAGGTGGGTCCTTTATGTGTTGCAGTATAAAAAGATGATGGTAATGCGGAGGTGGAAAGCATCATATTTACAGAACGTTTGAGGAGTGAGACATGAAGATTAGGAGGAGCGACTGGTGCGCTCTCTCATAGGAAAAGCTGGAGCTGTGAGCGAGGGACGGATGGGTTGGCAGGTGTGGGGAAAGGTGTGCTTACACAGCTGCAGAGAACTGCTTCTGCCTCCCAAGTTGTTATCACATCCCTCAAACATGCTTGTTTGGGAAGTCTGGCAACATTCACACAAACAAGATGTGCGTGCACACACACACACACACACACACACACACACACACACACAATAATCTGCAGCATGTCTTATTCCAGCTCCCGTATTAATATAGGACTATAGAGTCCTGGAAACGTGGAGTCAAGGAGAAAATGATATGCATAATTTATTTTTAACTTGTCCTCAAGACAAATTTCTTCTTTCAAAAAAGTGCTCCAGCATATCTGCGCCCGGAGCATTTTAAACACACATACTACATTTTTAATACCTACTTTGGTTTCTTTAAACAACCTAAACTGGTTTATGCGACTTTTTTTTACACACGCTTAATTGACTTACAGTATAACTAATCGGTGCATCTGCTAACACAGTTTATTTCCTCCTTTGCACACTCGGCTAATTGTATCATGCTAGCGGTGCAGGGATATATATTTTTTCTTTTGTTTGTCATACGTCAGGCGCTCTTAAGCCCACCCAGTCTCGAAAAGCATGAGAAAATTAAGCAAGGAATTAACAGAGAGAGAAAGGGGGAGAGAGAGAGAGAGAGAGAGAGAGAGAGAGAGAGAGAGAGAGAGAGAGAGAGGCGAAGGAGGGGAGAGGGTGTGGGATGGAGCTTGTTTGAGAGTTCAAAGTGATGCAATTATCAGAGCTCCAAGTGTAATGAAAGTTTCAGCGCAATCAGTCTTTAATGTTCAATTCTGAATGTGGTCTCATGACCCCTGCACTTTCATTTATTCAGTGTACTGACTGAAATTAGGACTTGTGTGCAGCTCATCACCATACCATGCTCAGTTTTTTTTTCTCATGAATATCGGAGGGCGTCTGCTGCAGCTCTGTGCTGTGGTTGCTGCACCTGATCGGCTCTACCTGAGCAACACATGAGGAGAATTAATTTCCCCTGTAATACAACTTACTGCAATTCTTCCAAAGGGGTTTTTTTTAGCATCAACTTCCAAAGTGGGATAAGGGCGGACATTTTTCTCAGGGCCCTGCGATTCGACTGAATGTTTTTTTTTCCTTTGGAGGGACTTTTATCTGGCTCTGTTGCCTCGAGGCAGAACTTTCATTTTCATGTGAAGCACACTTGAAAGAAGTGGAGGAGTAAGTGAATACTCAAGGCTGCATATGTTGAATTTCAAAAAAATCTACAACTACTCTGCCAGATAAAACATGTCATTGTTTAGTGGGCGAGTGAGTGACAGGGGACAGGAGGGTCGAGGGGAGCGCTCGCCGATGGAGCTCTGACAGTGGCAGGGATTGCGTGTGTTTTCTGCGTTCGGGGGTCGGGCTTTGGGGGAGGGGGGGTGCTGGGTAGTTGGCTTTTCGGGTCGTCAGAGGGGGAAGCCGTTCGCTTTTGACTCCTCATCAAACTCCAGTAAACAGCTGCAGGGGGAGTCTGCTCGCTCCCTCTCATCTTCACTGGCCTGTCTGAAGAGTGAAATCTTGGAGGGAAATGAAAGAATGAAGATAAAATATAGATAAAAAAGTAGTGTTCAGAGCTCACGTTTTAGCACCATTTCTGCTTCAGTTTGACTTAAGCTGGGCAAAACTCTTTCGCCTGCTTGTTTGTCTTAATGTTTTCATTTATTTGCTACTTGTTTCTCCTTCATGTCTGATGTGTTTTAACCATTGATAATCATTTCAAACAGAGTTATAATTAAGTTATTATTCCACATAAAAATGTATAGAATTTAATAAGGATGTTCCACTTACCCTATATTTAGTGTCCAAATTTTGTTTAGAACTGTAGCTATGAGGCTAACATTACTAACACTGTCAGTAGTTACAGTAGTTACCCAAACATATATAGATCCCTAAAACCTTGCTTAACCTGTTCAAACTGCCAGATCTTCAGTAAAGGTGGTGCCAACTTGGTGTGGTTTAGGCCACAGACTTACTTTAAGCTATAAAAATCAACAAAACTTCACCATGTAGCTGAATGCTACGCTAGCTATCGCAAACACCAGGGTCTGTTTTGACAAACCACCTCACGGATTGGAGCACTGAGGAATATGATCCAGTCCTCTTTACAACTACACTGTAAATAGCAGTCCTGCTGTTGCCCAGTATTTGTTGGCTCATGCACTAAACTGAAGAAGCAAAATTCGGACACCAAATATGTGGCTGATTGACCACATCTGGGGGCCACAAGAACATTGTGTGAATTCCTTTAACACTCTGGTTCCCTGCTCTTCCTCAGGTGCTGGAGAGATTGTTCCAGAAGGGCTTCACCATGGTGGCTTCATGTGGAGGAGGGGTGGATTCTTCTCAGTTCAGCGAGTACATCCTGAGTCGCGAGGACAGACGCTGTCAGACCATCCACACACCCATCCGGATAAAGCAGGAGCCGCTGGACTAGCGAACCTAAAGGCAACCGAAAACACCTCAAATTGACCCTCAGTGGGAGACCAGCGGTGTACGATGATAAAGGCAAACGGAAAAATGGACCAGATTTGTGCGCCTTCGCTGGCTCATTGGACTGTTGGGGAGTTTGTGAAGATGGAACTATTTATCCAGCTAATGAAAAATCTCTTGACTTTATTGAGTCCCAAGACAGAATTGAGAGTCATATTAAAAAAAAACCACACTCACAAAAAAAAAAAAACATCAAGCCAAGCTTGGAGGTAAAACTGCATTCTGTAAATTTTAGTCTTCCACACTCTAGAGCACACACTTACCGTATTCAGTCACAACCTCTTTGGGCAACTGTGTTTAATCCGGAGTTCATTTCTGCTTACTGATCAGTCCTCACCTCAGCGTCCCTTTCTAATCTGGAAATTGAATGGGCTCATGTTGCAGTCTCTTCCTGTAAATCAGGTCCATGTGGTTTCTCGCCGTTGTCTCGGTATACATGAAGGATGTAAGAACAGCACTGAGAACAAAGGCATTTGATTGTGAGCGCGGAGCAAAGCGAGGCTGGCTGCCTGGACTGGCCGCAGGCGGCACGGCCAGAGCGCTTGGGCTGCTAATGCATTCTGAGCCGCAGAGCGGGACTGGCTGTTAGAGCACGGCCACAGGGAAACCTGTGCTTATTTCAGGAGAGCTTTTTCCGATGGCTTTTTTTCCCCAATCCCCAAGAACAGAGCAAGCAAAAGGACAGCGGGTATTCATTTTGTTGGGCACGGCTAGTTTTTTTTTTTCCCCAAACAGCAACAAGAACCTTGTCCAGCCCCATTTAAGTCAATTAAAACACATAAAAAGGACAGATTTATAATCCCGTGGACAAGCAAGACCATTCTAAAAGTAAAAAATGAGCTGCGTGTAAAATCACAGCAGTTGTAAATTTGGGCTTTAAAAAAACATTCAGGATTGATGTCCTTGTCCGACCCCACACAATAAATCAAGTACATTTATAAATGCTTGGACAAGAAAGGCGATTCTAAAGATCAGTTTTAACAAACGTAAAATTAAAGCAGTTTTGAAAAAAGTGAGAGCCTTGTCCAGTTCGATCCAGTTAAATAACGTACCAGTGTGCAGATATGCCAAAAACTCCAGAAAGATGATTATGAGCGTCCAAGGTCTGCTGGAGAAGCAAGCAGTGCCCTCTGTACCCACAAAGGATCTCTTTTGATGAAGGCAGCTTTAGGTAGGGGAAATGAGAGATTACTGAGATTAATGAGTGCAGTGCTGAGACTGTTTTTACTGTATGCGTGGAGTTGGGGAGCTGGTCCTACCAGAGCAGAAGGGGGCTTAGTGTGCTCCTTGAGGCCCCATCAGATCTGAAGCGGAAGGGCACGGGTCAGAGAGAAGCTAGCCTCCTCCCGACGCTGCCCTAGGAGCTGAGGTCACTTTCCCACAATCCATTTACTCAGCCAGACCCCCCAGTCAAACAGGCCCAGTCATAGAGAGAACTCACAGCCCACGAGCGACCAGAGAAAACTCGAAAAGGTTACTTAGGTGGCTCGAAAACAGCGAACAATGCTTAATGTGTTGTAAAAATGCACATTTAATAGCCCGAGCATTCTTAAGGCTCTTCTCTGCATAACCTCATTACAGGGTCAATGGTCACTGAGATGCCACTACGCTCCACAAGATCACATGTTGAGTGTTGTCTGAGTAAGACAGTATGAACGTGCCGAGACATTATTCTTCACACTGTCCAAATAAAGCAGTGCTACACTCCGACTGGGCCCCCCCTTCTGTGGTGAAGGGGCACAGTATCGTAGATACATGGAAACAATTTCAAATGAGCTGAATGGACCACACCAAAACCGCAAAGTACAAAGAAAACTCTTAATTTAAATACTGTTCTAATGGATGTTGTGTCAAATGTATAATTACAGTAAGGTGCAAATGTATATTATTTAAATAAGTTTCATTTTTTTGGTAATGCATAACTATTGATAATCATTGTAGTATTGCAGGCATGTGTTCATGATCCTTTTGTAACTGGTGTTTATCAAATGGACTTTTAATAAAACGTTGGACTTTTTTTCCTAATTGAACTCCCAGAAAGCCCTTTTCATTCAATCGATCAACAGAATGAAGTCAGTTTAAAATTAGCTGAACTTATTCTTAACTTTGCACACACTCTGGCGGCAGACTCTGCAAATGAGATCTCACCGTTGGAGCTCACCTCAGTCAGGTGTGACATCCGCAGATGGCAGCTTTGCGCGTGAGAGGGACATGAGGAGAAAACAGAAAAACACGGATCGGCATGTGGAGCGTCCGTCTCAATCAGAAACAGCTGCTGGTTGTAACAGGTCCACAGGTGGCACTCATTTATTAAAACATGTTCATGGAGCGGAGACGAACGTGTAGTAAGGAACTTTATTCTTTTACAAAATAGTACAAATTTCGGTGAGATGAACACTTTTTTTCTCCAAACCAACCAAACATTTAAAAATTGTTAAATGTACCAAAAAATATAGAGTTTATAATAGATAATATGGTCTTTGTAGACAATACAACATAGAAATAATCAAAGACCTGACCATTAGATCAGAAACAATTGGTTTGTCTGAGCGCTTTCATTTGCAGGTACACATTATAATTATGGTTTTTATATTATATATATATATATATATATATATATATATATATATAAAAAACCAGTCTCACAGCGTAGGACAGGGTGGATTTTAGTTCTAACTACCTAGATCTGATTAAATCTGCATACATATTGTCCAATCCAAACTTCTTATTGTATGGTGTCACTGGGGTCCTTCTGGGGATGACCGGAAAAAAACACACACTTTCAAATTTCTACTTGATTTCAAATTAGCCCAACAGTCCAATTTGTTCTAAAAGGCAGTCTCACTGACGTCTAATCAATTTTTAACATGTAAAATTCCAGTGCAAGACTCATTAAACCTTCAGTCTAAAATCTTAATAGTCTGCTATGCTGTGATCGTTCTTGCCTACAGTTTATTGATGGGAAGCTGCTCTACATTTTCAGTCGAAGAGCCAGGCGATTTCACGCGTCATCCTCTTGGATGAAATTACGGCAGCCTCATCGTTACAGATGGAATTATGCCATTCTCCTCCACCGTAACTCTTCACAGCATGTTTAGCTGAGACACGCGCACACACACACAAACGCTCCACATTGGGATTGTGAGAAAATACTGTCGCTGAATTACAAAACTCCCATGGGATGAAGGACAGCAACACTGAGTTCCTTCATTTTGCATAATCTTACTTAAGTGAGATCAGTCCAAACCATCATTTGGAGGTATGAAAGTCATAAGTTATTAAAATATTTAATTTGTTAGACTGCTAAAAAAAAAAACAAAACCCTATACATTCACACTTCCAGTGTCCATATTGCAAATGAGGCATTTAAGTTAAAAACTCAGCTTCAAGTCCAATCATACTTTATACCAACAAATCAGATTCATCCTTGAACATAAAATCAAATCAGATCCAAATAGAACACGTTAAAATGAGTCAGCACTCTCCTGTTTGTGGGCTCCTGTGCCAACATGCTGCAATAAAAAGTAACGAATGAACAAAAATGATGCCCCCCACCCCCACAGTCTTCTCCTCCTTCATGGCTTTCTATCACTCTCTTCCTGAATTTGGAGCATTAATATCGACTACATTCCTCTTAAAGCAAAGACAGGATCTCAGTGATTATGTCCTAGCTTTGCCTGAAGGCACAAAGAAAAACGCAGGAGGCGATGTGGGAAGCAGGCCTGGAGGAAAACGGACCGGGCCGATCAAACGATAAAGGGGTGAGAGAGGCTCTAGGCGAGGCGGCCCAGACACTACAGAGAGAAGGAGGAGAGGTGGGGGGTGTAACTTCGGTCTGGATAAAGCGGTCCTTCGCCGGGCCAGTCCTATTTGAGCAGAGCCTTGTAGAGCAGCAGTGAGCGGGCCGTGGTTCGCTCCTGCTCCAGGCAGAAGATCAAGTCCCTGAGGTTGACCCGCGTGATCCGCTGCCGGACCTGCCGAGACGTGGAGGAGGAAGAGGAGGAAGAGGCTGCCGAGCCCAAAGAGCCTCCGGACACCTGTAAGATGAAGCAATTCACATTAGCATGCAACGCGCAAGCTCCACTCAGATTCGATGACTGGCCTATAGAGCTTGGGTGGCAACTACAAAAGCTTTTTCTTCATCACAGCAGCTGTTTTAACAACAAAACCCAATATGGTGGTGATAGCGGTTTCAACTGACAAAATGACAATCCAACAAATACATTTCCTGCTTTATATTTTCCTGCAGCTTGTTTCAATCCAAGTTATAAAGTTTCGCAAAATATGTAAAAAAAAAAAAAAAAATAATAATTCACATCGGTTTTGGTTTGTCAAAAAGTTTTGGTTTATAAGTTATGTTTGGATTTTTGTACATTTGGCCTCCTTCACCTCCCCATGACCCAGTAATTGTAAAACATTTTCATATTGAATTGGGGCAAATGTCAAACCATTCTGGATCATCTCACATTTCTTCATTTTTTACAGCTTCCAGCAAACCAGTTAGAACTGACTGCGCAGTGGGGTCTTATTATAATAGTTCTAAACACGGAAATAAAACAAAACTGGCTTAATATTAATCAGACTGAGTCTAAACTGTAGTGCACATTAGAGCAGCATCATCAGTCTAGAGATGTGATTCCTGAAGTGTCCCAGCCCTGCTTACAGCCTCCACAACGCTCCTGACCCAAATAATCAGCTCATTAGCAAGTCTTTCTTGAGGTGAAGTGAGTGTGCTAGGACAGGAAAACACCTGAACGCGCAGGGTCGAAAGTCACGGTTTAGGAGTGTAAAGGTGTGTGACTGCAAAAAAAAGCATTAATCATATTTTATACATACTTGCAGATAAAAGTTTTGATTGTTGGTTTCTTGGTGGGAGAGACGAGGAAAAAATGGACACTTTGCTCCTGCGTTAAGACTTCTTTACTCAAAATGGATGGAGAAGTTCTTCATGAAATACTGCTGAAAGACACTACATTTAAACTGCGCTCCATCAGTAACTGCAACTGAACGGTGGTTGATAAGTCACTGCCTCTGCTAGCAGGTTCCCCATTAGCAGCTGGAAGTCATTTCTACCAGTGAACTTTGTGATCCAACCTTCCAGAGCCAAAACAATGCTTAGCAGGCCTAGAGATAATGATTTTAGCCTGACGGCCTATGAGCCCGTCGGGGCCTGTGTGTGGCCACACCTGGAAATGAAAGACAGGTTGTCTTCTGCCCCAGGATACAGAGCCACACCTCTGCCCACGGCCTCGGCCACAGTACCACGCCCTGAGTCTTACAATTTATCAGACAGGGATGTGGTTTCCAACCATGGTCACGCTGAACTATGGCCCTGCACATTGTGGTTAAGGGGTGGGGGTAGACGGGTTAGAGACCAAAATACTTGATTGGTAAATGTGCTGCTCTGCCTCTCTGCCACTACCTTAAAAGAGTGGATGCAGACAGGTGTGGTTCTCATTTGTGAGGCAGTGCTGGTGACTAGAGGTTACAAGCAGTAACTAAGAGGGTCTGAATAAGTCATTTCACAATGCAAAAACATGACAATATGCATTGTGGCACGATAGCAAGTGTATTCATTACGATATCTGATATATCTGCACTGCTTATAATGTTAAACCAGTTCAAATCAACACCCGTCCCATCAGCTCTAGACTCAATAATACACACTACCAGAACTGAACTGTCATCATTTCTCTATTTAAACTTAATTTTAAACATGAGAATTTAGATTTTTGAACTTAGTAACACAAGTTACAAAAAATATTGAACTGAGAGAATCGTTGGACACCCACACGCCATTTCTTACGTTTATGTTGCAAGAAACCAATAGGGGGGAGAGAGAGAGGGAGAAAGAGAATACAGACAGTAATAAAGATACAGAGAGAGAGACAGAGAGACAGAGATAGATACAGAGACAGAAAGAGACAGAATGAGAGAAAGAGAGAGCTAGGAACGAAGAAAAGGTGCCAGGCAGCCTCAAGGCACACAACACACCCTACAGGAAGACCCTGCAGCAAAGAGGGTTCCTAACACTCCCTAAACTGCCATGATTGCTATGCTGACATAGTTCATGTTCTCTGATGTGTTTATTCAGGCAAGTTGGTGCGTGGTCTTGGGAGCGTGCCTGTTTGGGGTAAATTAAGGTATTATTTGAGAACCGTCAAGTCTCTTTTACATGGGAATATTTGGAGGCGGTGTGTGGGAACTGTCTGATAAGATGTTTCGTTTTGCATGTCGTGCAGACAACACATATCCTCCTGTGATGCTCCACATACCATATAATTGATCTCAATGAGAAGATAATGAGAAACATGAACAGGAATTAATCACTTGGACCATCACAAATGAGGTCCCAGCAACTGCATTAGTGCATTAATACACAATCGGTCAATGTTTTGAAAGCTTTAGAAGCCAAAAATATTATCCAAGTTCTCTGGCATCCTATGCCAACGACTAATTTTGGGAAAAAAATGATCATGAGCCAGAATAGTATAGAAATATTGTATATTCAGAGTGCTGAATCACAGCAGTGTTATTAAAGAACCACATAAAGTTGTGCTCTGAGAAAGAACAGACTAACAGATGCCTCTAAACCCAAGAAGCAGTTTCCTTTGGGTGTGGTGACAATTAGGCATTATTTCTATTTACTGAACATGTATCAGTCGTTATTACAACATGATTATTATAACAGAACTCTGACAAGCAAACTGAGCTGAACGCTGGCATTTAGTTAGCACCAGAAACGCTTTCACTAGCACACAAACATTGAAATATTGGAAGATGGTGTTTCACAGTTAACATGTGTGGGTGAACGTGCTGGGGGCGTTTTGCCACTATCCTAGTGCTGCGCTTGAGAACGGGCTTGTTAAGCTTGCATAAATGTGTAAAGATATGGATGAATACATTACCGTTGTGAGCATTTCTACGCCCCAGGCAGTAACTGAAAACTGTTTTTTTTTCTTCTCCCTCTTATTTTACCACATTAACTATGGAGCTCAACATGTTCGGTTGTACAGCTAACTATCTTAGGACTGTCAGTGTAAATTAAAAGAACTGTGTGGGCATTTATACAGGAATAAAATTGGTCCAGATAGAAGTTTAATTTAAAATGACTCCATGGATCAAACAGAATGGAATGAGAAAGTGGAGCCATGCCCCTTTCATGTTACATGTATATTCTTCAAAATCTTTCACTATTTGTATGGATCAATCATTGACTAACTGCATGAAGCACAGCCCCAAAGTCATTCAGAGCAAGCTTAACGTCAGGGCTAAAGAAGCCCTGGTAACTTATTATTGCAAATGACTGGGAGACCTGCCCTGGAAAGGTTAGGGAGAGCCCGCGGGTGGTGGCTGCTTGTGTGTGTGTGTGTGTGTGTGTGTGTGTGTGTACATGCGTGTGGGCATTCTGCAACGTTTTGGGAAATGACTCGCCATTCGCCTGCACGAGCACAGCCCCGGTTCTGCAGATCTGCTGCCTTTGGCCATGCAGCCCCACCTTAACCCTTTCAAGCTCACACTGGTGGCTACAAACTGTCCACAGTTGGTGACCTGGGACCAGTTGAGTTTGCACATTGAGTACAACACAGAGCTTTAACCAGCAAGAAAATTGAATTGAACTCCAAGAACATTCTGAAAATTCATTTCTATTGTGACCGCAGCCCGATAAATTATAGATCAATGTGAGTAGCATTGTGTCCTGGCGAAAATGTTTCATTCAGACTGTGGCCTGTCAAAGTCTCAACGTACACAAACAAAAATTCAGTCCCTATCAGACAGTGTACAGAAATTCAGGCCCAATTTGACTGTGGCCTGACAGAGTTCAGGCTGAACTTGTCTAGAAATGTCTTGCCTTTTGGCTGCACTAAACTGTACATGCATGAACTGAGTCACTGTTTTACTCTGCATCTATTTTTGTGCAAACTGGCCTAACAGACCTTACTGTCAACAATTTGAGTTACTCCAGTGTGCCAGATCAGAATCTTTTAAAGGTAATATGACATTGAGAGCCAAAATCAGTGCAATGTCTGTTACTGAAAAGGATATGAGAAACCCAGAATGTAATTTGAACATTTTTACGCATTTAAATATTTGAAAAACGTCAATCCTCAGCATGAGAATTCAGGACCTGCCATGTTTGGACAAATATTTCAAACTCTAAAATGCTGATCTGAGATCAAAGTACTTCCTCCTCCAAAGAGAGAACAGAGCGGAACCTGATGAAACTGGTGTGAGGATGTGGACGCGGTCACGCTTGCCAGGCACAATCCTGGTTTGCGGTTTGGTTCGCAGCACTAACCATGGATTCCAATCTGTAAACTAGTTGACACAAGGACTAATTAAAATGTCTTGCTTGAGGCTGAGGGATTTTCTAATTAGCACAGTATTGACAAAGCTGCAGTTCCGTGGCCTGCAGTGGGAGCCGAGAGGCTGTAGTGTCGAATCAGGGATAAAAGCCAGGCCTCCAGCTCTGTCCAAACACATGAGATGGAGCCTAGATTCGTGTGTTTGGATGCTGGTAAGCAAACATGGGAATGAGCACAGGAAGAATAAAAACCACAACAAAAAAAGCAACTTTAACACTGATATAACTGGGGTACAGAGTATTACTCAGTTACATTCACATAAAAAATCTTGGTCTGAACTCCCATGAAGGGAGTAGCAGCCAGCGAGCAGACAGTTGTACAACCTTTGATTTAAGAAGATTCATTAGGAATTGGTTTAATGCATCACAAAATCTCAAATTTCAGCATGACAGGCCTAGATTTGATTATTTGATTCAAAATTAACTGTAGGAATAAACTGCATTGACGAATGTCACTGTTCAGTATCAACATTAGAAAATAATATACAAATACACTTTGAAAGAAGCCTGAAATATTGATCATAGTTGATTAGTCTAGATTCCAACATTGTACATTTACTGCAGTTGAATTTCCACCCTTCAGAATGATGCATTTTTATGCCCTTAATAATATACTAATAGGATTTGCTAATAATTAAAGCTGTTGATTATTGTTTTTGGACGATTGGGTCAAAGACTGCTATTGGGGTGATGAGCAGACAAACTAAAATGCATAAACTGAGGTTTCATTCCTCTTCACTAATTGCTTGCTTTTTCTCACGCAAACTCAATGGTGCTAACGCTAATATGGCACTGAACCTCAGGCCATCTTTACTGCAGGACTGGTTACATCCGACCATTCACCAAAGCCAGAGGTTGGAGAAGGTAAAAGTGAGAGGATGCAGCATGCAGGGTGATTCATCCAGCCTCGGCTGTGGGTGTCGAGCATCTCCTCCAGACTTTCAGCCTCAAAAAAGTGTGATTAAGCTTAAAGAAACAGTTCTGAAAACGTACATCATGTTTACGGAGTATCTTTCACTGCCTCCACACCAACCTGAAAGCAAACTCTTCACTGGCGCTCTAAAGCCATTTGATTGCACATATTCTGTTTGAGTTGTTAAACAGGCGAACCCTTTTAGAAGAACTAACCTCTCTTTCTCTCTCTCTGCCCCATCCCCCCCTTTCTCAGCACAAAAAGCTGGGCTGCTAGAGGCAGAGCCTTGAGGGGAACACACACTCCGGCTCCATCTGCCTGCAACACAAACAGCTATGCTGCACTGTCTTCACACTGAAATAGACTGTGTGTGTGTGTTATATGTGTGTAATGTGTGTGCGTGTGGCATACACTGCTACAGGCTACACACTCAGCTTCAGGGCCACATTGTACAAATAGAAGAAGAAGTACAAAGATGGTGGAGCACAAAAAAAGCATCCACTCACACATTTGCGTTTTAGTGTTGAACAATTTCCCCATCAGGATTTGGTGAACTGCCCTGCTATGTTTAAAAAAACTAAAACAGGCAAGATTAACAGGAATTCTGTAAAAAAAAAAAAAAACAAAAAAAAACATTTATACATTATTTGATCCTCTAGTTCTAAGTGTATATCTGGCCTAATATAAATTTGGTCTTTTTTAGTTCATCACTAAAGCTCTAAGGTTAGCACCTGAAACATCATTGAATTGTCATGCTATTATCTAAAATGGAAAAATACAGTGCATAGGTGACAGTGGTGTCCACACCAAAGTTTTTAGAGATAACAGTGCTTCATACAAAAAGCACAAAGCTGCAGAAGTCAAATCTGGACCAAAAGAGATGGTCTAATCACTTCCATGAAGAAAAAAAAAAAATCTACTTTTTAGGTAATTTCATTCAACTGAATCGTGTTTTACTTTGCAAGTTTGGAAGTACTACTCTTACTTCATTACTAAAATTTGACTAGGGACGAAGGAAGCAAAATGATCCTAGCAGGATTTCAGAGTTAGGCAGATGTAACAAAGTGAGCTCCTCCCGTTGGTTAGGCAAGTCCTGCCATGTCAGATTAACCACCAACATAATTAAAATTTTAATGTGTTAAATTTTTAATGTGGTTTGACATTCATTTTACTCCAAAACGACTTTTGGCCTTCTAGAAGTCACTGACAGTTTCTGTACCAGGACTTGTTACTGAAGGAGTCACTGCAGAAATACTGCAAGCTCAAGTGCATGTTAACATCTCCCATACCTTTAGATAAAACAAAAAACCTGTTACATGCACGTGCCTAATCTAGACAAAATAAAATAGCAATGTGTACTACTGTTACCTTGCTAAAACAACTAGAATCCAATGCGCTTAAAGGAAACAAGGATTACTGTAGAGCTGATTTTCCCTTGTTCCCCCCTCCACAGTTGTTTAATGTATGGCCCGGACTGAAGGTTTCAGCTCTAATAGTTATGGTTTACCCCTGGCTATCAAAACACAAAATCCTAAGCAGAAATCACTTCTGAATATTCATAAAGAATGAGCCTCTACTACAGAACCTGCACTATGGGCAGAAATGGTAGTCAAACAGCTTTCAGATATGAGAAACTGGAATATAGCAAACTGCCCGGGGCTTAGTTGCACACACAAACATGCACACGCCTTGGGGTCATGGAGTAATATTAGATGGATTATTTACACAACTGGCCATAGATTTCAGATACTGGAGACACACTAGGCTTAGCAACACCACAAAGGACGAAAGCTCACTCCTCACTTACTGTTCATTTAACCATCAACAAACAGACAATAAAGCCTTAAGGCAGTGTGGCCCTAAACAATGGGAAAGGGGATTTGGCTCTGTTCAGTCTAGAAAAGGGTCTGCACTTTAGATTCAGACATAACACTCTTAAAACATTCAAAACAAGTCAGCCAAAAGGGTTCTTTGGAGCAATGCCAGACACGAACCACTTCTGGCTCCCTAAAGAACCTTTTAGTGGATGGTTCTTTGCAGAAGAACCCTTTTGGCACCTTGATTCTTAAAGAGTGCAGCATGGGACTGAAACTCAGACCCTGAACTGCGCTTCTTCACGAAGTAAGCGTGAGTCGTTTATGCCATTCAGACGAATGAGTACAACCAGCAGCACGAACAAGACTGAAAGGTGGAAGAGCAAGGAAGCGAGTGAGAAACAGCGAGAGAGTGAGACTGAGCATGAGATTGTAGGGAAGAGAGTGACGTGGTCGAGTGCGACTTGGATTTAATATTTTATAAATCGCCCAGGGGACATTTCACAGATCAATGTGAGACTGTACCCAAGCCTGTGCCAAAAAGAAAGCAAAGGAGCGAGGAAGAGCAAAGGAGGGAGAGGAGGCAAAGAAGGAAAAAAAAGAAAAAAGGGAGCGAGAATGTAATAAAGATATAATGACAGAAGAGCAAAGTGTAAAAGTAAAAACAGCAAAAATGGAGAATGGAAGTGCGAGAGAGAGGGAGCAAATGAAAAAGATCTGTTCTGGAGTTCTCTTGATACTCTCGGTCTACTTAAGCCAGGCGTGTGTGTGTGTGTGTAGCGCTGGGTGAAATACACCCTGCACTGGCTGCCACGCCTGCAGGCCATGCTTCAGGCACACATTACCTCTTTTAATGGGCTTCTATTTCAGCTGCAGAAGGGAAGCCAATAACCTCTCAACACTAATGGATTAGTCCACATGTACACAAGGTCTGTAGCTAATATCACTCAGACTATAGGCCTTCCTCGTGGACCAAAGACTCGAGAAACAGGCCAAACTAATGTGATTAAATCTGCAGCTGATGAGTGGATGATTGTATGCAAAATGTGTTGATGGAATCTCAAATAAGGTGTAAGGTGTAAGACTGTTTGAAAAAAAAAAAAAAACCTGCTTGAATGCAGGTTTAAATGTGTGTTAATCCAACAGACATACGTCTACGTCTACATGCTGCAGAGAACCAGTGAGGAATCGGTGTGGCTTTGAAGGCATGACTTTTTAAACTGAACGTAAAACCATGTCTCATTTCATTGTCCTTCCTTGGCGACGAACAGATAAATGTACTTTTTTTTTAATTAGGCCAGATTAACAAGGGAGGTAATTAATTTCTCAGATGGGCATCTTCGCCACGCCAAAGGCCCGACTTTGTTGCTGGAGCTGCATGTGTTTTCATTGATGTAGGCAAAAATTTGCAGGGCATCATTAAAGCAGCGAATCTGTATATTTACATCCTCATACTACAGTCGACGATTGTATGCAAAGTAAAAGCGCCATCTTGGAGATGGACAGGGGAAAGCGCTGTGGGAGTTGAGGTGAGGGGGTTGAACTGGACTACAGGCAAAATGTACAGATAGCCATTTAAACCATCTTGATATTTGAAATTATTTCTAAACAAACAAATTAAATATCCCAACTCAGAAAACTGAGAACATTTGGTTTAAACGGTTTTCGTTCTGTAGCGCTGACCTAAGAATTGGTTTGTTTGGTTGATTGGTTGATTAAAAATTTAGATGTGATTTATTTGTCCGACTTAACATACCTGCTGAACAATTACTCTAGTTAATTTTACACTCAAATTGGAACCATTACTTAGCTTTTTGATTACAATACTTCCAAAGCAGCTTCACTTAATCAAGGACATAATGCCCAACATGATGGTGTAAATGGTATAGGGATGTCCCAGCATTTTCTGTGGATCCACATTAAAGGCATAAAGTCAAAAAGGCACAACATAATTGACAGTATATTACTCTAACCTTCACATGCCTTTTTTAAATACCTAAATAAACAGGAAATCTGAATTTGAATAACTTCAATCTTTCCAACCAGCAGGTAGAGAAATATCTTAACTTCTGGTTTTAGAATAGAAGTCCTGGCTGGTCTGGAGTAAAATGAATCGCGTTTACATATTAAGCTCGACCTCGCACATGCCGAATGCGCACACATGTTATCCTGCAATAAAAGTTGAAATGTGTACTGCTATTCTAAACATATTGTGTTTAGCTGAGCTGTTATCTAGCTAGCTGATGTGGGTCCAAAAAGACCCCAGATAACCACTAACATTACCTTGTCATTACATTGTCAGGACAATTTTATATTTATTTTATATATATTAATTATTTTGCATTTACTGCTAAGAATTTTTACAGCAAAACAATGAGTACATTTATGAACACTTCTTTAATCAAATGAAGGTGCTCAGGTTATAGCCAGTGTGGGCTAAATCATGAGGTGAAGCAGGAGCTTACAGTGTAACATTCACTCCAGTGAATTTTTTTCCCCCTCAGTGAATGGACGCCAAACTCTGTCTTGGAGAGACAATGCTGATCTTCTCTAACTTCAGCTATCATAGATAACCCAGTCACACTACTTTAGACTTGTCCACTTGCTAGAGGAACAATTCAGGCTAATAAAAGCCAAATGACAACCATTATTCAAACTGACTTCTAGCTTCTATTCATGGTCAGCATCATTAGTGTGTTTGCTTTAACTGTTCCTTTAGGACATTCATGATTTGAAAGTAGCAACGAAAAATGAGCTAAATGCAGTAGTAAGACTGTATCTGGTATAAATAATAGTGTGATTGCATCAGTGATCACACTACTGTATTTATTCTGTTTATTGCTTGAATTTGGTGCCTCTTTTCCTCCTACAGTTTTTGAAATATCGCATGGTTCCAACGTCAAAATGTCAGGTGCAGTGCGCAGATTTTTGATTGGCTGATCAGGGGTGGAGTATTGATTGTTTAAAAAATACTTTTGTGGTGGAGACAGAACTGTGATGAATGGGGAGAGAAACTTGACAGCCAAGTTGCCTTTAAAATATGTGTCAGAGATACAGCCTGTGAGATCATGTGTGTCCCCATTTGTTGTGGTTAAATTAAAAATAGATAGCCTGTGAATGCAGTAATGTATTCAGAAGCCTCTCATTATAGCTTGGTAAAGCTCCAACCACTGAATGAAGAGAATCAAGAGTTTGTTGGTTCAAATCCACACTGCATGGAGATTTTTTATTTTTTTAAAGATTTTTTGCATGAATGTCTCCAAACACTGGTTTTATATAAACCACATAATCTCACTGCATTTTCACAAAAATGAATCTAGTTATTGTCTAAAATACTCATTACGCTGCTAAGCTAATGCCATAACATAGCTATAATAGCAGGCAAAAAATGTATGACGCCTTTTTCGTCATGAGTTTCACAGTCATATATATGAGAAACTGACCCTCTGGGAATTCTGTGCCAATTGCTTTCATTACACCAGTTTGAATCTTTCAGTCACCAAAGAGCGCTCGTACAACATGAACGCTGTCAGCACTGTCTATACAAGTGGCAGGCCTGATTACGAACACACTGCGCTGAAATCCCGAACATTCGATGATCAAACAATGCTGTCTGCATGTAGGCAGTGTGACATGTCTCGGTTTAAGTGGAAGTTGCTGCGGAGACGATGTTTAGGGAAAAACATTACATTCACAGAGAGTAAGGCTAGCCTCCTCCTCATAGCTTCACTAGCCTAAGGTCACATCCAGGCAATCTCTGGCATTAAGTTATTCCACTCAGCCCATGCAAACTGATAACACACTCCTCATGATCCGTCTTATCATGTCAAAACACATGCAGATAACTCGCCGATTACACACATACATACGCACTGCATCGTTACACTCAAACATGGGGAAATGTCAATCTACTGGCAGCATCAGTCAAACATGGTGTCTATGCGAGGTTCAAGCTAATTACGCACCCAACTGAATCCTTTTGCTTAGGACAAGCAACCACCAACTAAACAGAGCTAAGCACTGGAGCTGATGTCAAACTGACTTTCGTCATAATGACAAAACATCAGTGCTGAAGATGATTACGTGATAACAGGGCACCTGAGTATTACAGCAATAGTTATCCAAAAAGAAAAAAGGAAAAATTACACCCCCACCCACCCACACACTACACATTAACCAGATATTACAGAGCTAACAGAACTTGGTGCCAGAAGTTCAACATTACTTACATTAGCTAAAAAGTAACACAGGGGTGTCAAATCTAATCCTCATTTAGGCCTGTGTGGCTGCAGGTTTTAGCAAACAAGCAGGAGCACATGATTCCACTTGTTAAATCAGTTGGTCTTAGTAATCAAACAGTTGATCATGTGAGCTCCTGCTTTGTTGGAACGAAAAGCGTGGACACACCAGTCTTCTGCACGCGGCAGTTCGGATCATGCAAACCACATGTCCCATTAATAACCTGGCAAACATACTTGACAAAATGGACAAAACTATGTTGATAAGCTAAAAACACAAACAGCCAACTGTGAATTCTGTCCATTTCTATATAACGTCACATGGTGTCAAGACACCAATATTGAGATTACCTAATATACTGACGCAGTTTGAGGCAAGCGTGATTTTATTTTTTTAGGCATGCAGGTCAAGTGGGGGGTACAAAGCTTTCAATCCTTGATAGCGATGCTGATCTACAGTACAAAACTTGGAATTAACCACACATGTCTTATTGAATTAACCAAACATGAATTATTGACAACAGATATGTTATCAATTTGGGATGACAGACTATATTTTGAAAGAAGGGGATTTTTAAAAATTGATATGTTAATTGTGAAAATAGTAGGGATTGTAACAATGCATGAAATTAGGCTCAAAATTCTGTATTCCTACAATATTTACAAATAAATTCCAAACCAGAAAGATGACTACAATCTCACTGTTGGCTACATAAAACACTAGAGAGGCAACAGGAGTGCTGAAGTGGGTTGTTGACAGGCCACAATGTACATTGACACTGCAATACCATGCAAATAAGTGACATAGTACACTGAAACACCCCTAGTACATATAAATTTCTAGCACTAAACACAAAAATACTGATTCGTAAAACCGGTACATGTAGTGCTTGTATGGCCTCCTCTCTCCCTCTCATTTTCTCACACACACACACACACACACACACACACACACACACACACGTATTATTTTTGTTTAATACAAGAATAGCCTGTTGGTTGTTTCCTGATAGCTTATCATTAAATAGCTTATCGTCTGCCTGTCCACCTAGTAGCACTGCACACCTAAAGAACTCGGAAACTTTCATATTCTGAAATGATGTCTCCATGAAGCTCTAAGCCCACGTGAGAACATTCTGCAGTATAAAGAGAGCAGAAGAGCAGAATTTCAGTGCTCCTGCATCTTCAGCAAAGATCTGTGTGAAAGGTTTATGCTGGAGTATTCCCAAAAAAGTGAAGGCCTCTGAAAGGCCCATTTATTAAAAAAAAGGTGAGAAAAAGCAACAAGTAGGGAGGCTTGAAGTGTACTGCAAGCGTAATGTGAGAGTGTAGAGTCAAGCACGCTGAGAAAAATACATGCGTCGGCTTCGAAAACCTCGACTGGTAACACTTTAAACTCCAGCCTAGTGCGAAAAGGCCGGCTTCGGTGCAGCTCATTACTGGCTCCACATTTCAGTCTGCCTTTGGTATTCCATGCCTGTCCCTTCCCCCACTCCCGTCTCCCTCGCCCCAGGCTCATCTGGCAGAAGGGGAGGTTTTAATTGTGGCTATAGAACTCGGCGCGGTTTTTTGCCTGTGAGCGAGCCCTTGCTTCAGTGGGTGAGAGAGCTTGCTTTAGTGATATTGGGTGCAGTCCATCCCTCCAGGCTGCTTTTAATGGCTCCTCTCCCCCTCTCTTTCATAGCCGGCCTCAGATAGTTTTCCATGTGATGCCTTGTTAATTCTGCTGCAGGGAAGGGCAAGCGTATATCTCTCCCTCTCTCACTCACTCTGTACCTCATTTCTTCGTTCTCTCTCTTTTTTTTCTCCCCCTCCTTTCTTTGTACCAGCCCTTCTTGATCATCTGTGCTGACTAAATCAAAGTTAATGGCAAAATGCAGTACTTGCAGGATGTACTTCAAAAACAACAGAAAAACCACATGTACAGAAAAAAACCCCATAAAATACAAAACCCAGTCAATGTATACTAGGATCTATTATCCTATAGTCATTAAAGATCAAAGGGTGAGATGGATGCGTGTACCAGACGATGTGTTCAGCAAATTCCTCCTCCCTTCTTTTTTCTGTCACTCCCCATTTTTTTTCTTTCTCCCCCAGAATCTGCTTTCTGTACCCTCAATTCTTCCCCACCGCGGTCCTTCTGGCCTCCGAAGTGGAAAGGACATGTTAATATGCAGCGGACAGCTCAACTCTGACCCCATGTGCGTTCCTCCCCCAGGCTCAGTCTGGTATGCAGGCCCGTGGGCGCACGGCAGCCTTTATTAAAGTTGGGCCTAGAACTCACCCCTGAGGAACACCCTCATCACCTGCTCTGTGACTGACTAATCCAGCCACAGGCTCTGCTGGAGGCCGTGCCTACAGCCCAAACGGTTCGTCAAGTCTGAGACAGCAGCTCCAGTCCTGACTGGCAATCAGATAGAGACCGCCCAGAGGGCTCGGGGCCTAAACAAAGGGCGCCAAAAAAAGAAAAAAAGGGAAAAAAAAAAAAAAAAAAAAAAACTTCCCCTGAACGCACAACCGACAAGCAGTGGGTGTTGTCTCAGTGTCCGAGCCATTGTCCTCTATGTATCCTCAGATCCAGTAATGCTATGACACTATAGGCAGCCCTAAAAGAGTGCTCAAGGGGAGTTAGCATTGTGGGGCTTTTTTGTGCTGTCAGAAAGCAGGGTCAGAATTAAAAGTGGAGCCTTCGTAGCGTAGCCGACTAGCTGGCAGGCCGACTCGCGCTCCAGGCCACGCTGGCCCTCGGGCGCATTACTGCAGAGATGAAATATCTGACTGGCCCCTTCAGAGCAGGCCCAGCTACAGGCCCTGATGCCAGCACTGACCCCTTTAGAAAAGTCACATTCACTTTACTCCACAGGGAGGGAGGGGGGAGAGACAGAGGGAGAGGGAGGGGGGGACAGGACTGCCAAAGGCACTATAGAGGCGGATGTGAAAGACTGAAATGTGGGGAGGCGAAAATGAGAAAGATCGGCTCGTTGCCTTCACTTCAGATATGTGTGCAGTAAAACCTTTTTTCCTTGCGACATTCTGAAAGACTGGAAGAAACAGGCCGTTAAAAAAGATCAGTACTGTAGGTACAGTTTTCTACATGCCCATTTCCCTCCCTCCCCTTTTTTAAAATACTAGAATCTTGTGAACAGATGAAGATAAAGCGCTGTGAAAGAGGTCAGCAGTGCATTCAGGGAGCAGAAGTAATGCTTTTATTTGGTTATTTATGCTCTTTATTCTGGGGACATTTAGAGCCACACACAGCAGCAGATCGCATAAAAGCAAGCAATGCAAAGATCTAACCCATGTGGCAGGTCATTCAACTGCAGCCACTTCTTTCAGTGGTGATATGTATGCATGGAACATTAGGAGGCTTATTTCTAGCAGCAAACAGCAGCAGACGTCTCATGATCCAGTTAGTGAAATGTTAAGCCAGCATACTGTGGCTCTCAGTGAATAAATGCACATTTAATGTAAAGTGTTTTACGGTGCTGGAATAATTTTTTCTATTTTTGCTGTGGAACACAAAATTAAATTTACTAATTCACATTCTGCTTCAAAATAGCTTTGAAAAGACAAATACATTTAACTTGGTGTAAACGCAAACAAGGCTCAGAAGAATTTAACAGAACATATTGTTTATAATTTGGATATTACACTACAAAACACCCATGGTGTTCAGGACACTTTAGTACCAAACTAATCCACATTAGAACTGACTGACGTCCACAGAACAGAGATTTAACTGAACCTGAAATACAGCCTGAGAACTTTCTATCCAAGTCTAACCAGACCTAAACCACAGTAAGTACTGACCCGTGGTATCAGTTTTGTCAGAATCCAACCTTAACTGAACCATTATTAATTTTAAGTCGGAAATGGACTGAACTTCTCTCTGAAGCTGGTCTGAGTCAGTGTTCAGTTACTAGACGATACTAACAATGAGAGAGCAGGGCAAATCATTAGAACACCTGCCCATGAGTGATAAAACCTTAATGGATAATACCTACTGATATTAATAGGAAACCTTTAAACAGTTTGTGTGTGTGTGTTATATATATATATATATGTGTGTGTATGAAGACCAAAGTTAAGATTACATTTTTAGTAAACTTTGTGCTGCATATGGTGCCGCTGGTCCTCTGTGAGACCAACGTTCACTGTTCAATCCTACAAGTCTTACTTTATAAATAAGTAAAAAGGAGGAGGAAAAACTACAGCTGGATGAAATAAATGGTAAAGTGTGAAGCAGATTGTGAGAACCCAAATGTAAATCTGTCCCCAACCCAAACTTAGCCCAACACATCTGGGGAACAGCGTCTGAAGCACACAAAAAGCCAATGGAGCTCGACTGCTCATGGGTTTAATGTGTGAACGTGAGAACATGTTTAGCGTCTTACATAAGGGTTGAATGATTGCCAGGATGGATGACATTTTACTAAACTATGCAGTAAACCTTTATTTAGCCTTCAGGTTGCAAAAACAAACAAACAACAAATAAAACAGTACTGTGACTGTAAATAGGTGTCAGATGTTCTCACCTCTCCTGAAGCAGAGGACCCAGTGTCCAGTTTGCGTTTTTTGCGTGGGCCTATAGCGGCCAGGGCTGTGAGGTTGGCATCACGCTGCCTCATCTGGGCCAGTTCCTGCTGCTGCATCTGTAAAGCGTCAAGATCTGGTGTCACATTCTTTGTCAAGTACATGTAGGGACATGTGCCCTGAAATGTCTGAGACTGTGCAGTATACTTACAATAAATTAAAGAGGAAAATTAAAGGTTAGTACTAAGCAATAATTCAAATAAACATAAGTGTAAAACCAAACATGGGTAAACAATATCTGTAGTGTGTATATGTAACTGAATAGAGTATGTACTGTGAAGTGCAGTGTGCCAGGATATAGATGTAAATATCAAGCAGCAGGTTACATACAATGAGGTAGAGTTCAGTTATAATGAATGGTTAAAAGTTGCAAGGTCAAGAATGGCAGCATAATTTCATGAAGAAGAAAAAAAAAACAGCAGCGTCACCACAGTATAATCACAACAGTTCTACCTTTCTTACTTTATTTATCACATTTATTTTGATATGTGTACATAAAAAATTATATATACATACATACATACACATACACACATACACACACAGCTAAACATTTGGGAAACCTCTGCTTTAAAAAGCTTCTCAGATGTACAGGCAGTGTGGAATTGTCATTTTGAGCATCTCAAACATGCTTCAGTAAAATGAAATTCTGCAACCCTTTCATATCCTCACTCCAGCTCAGGTCTGTAAATGAAACTGTGAACATTCGGCAGCACCAGACAGAGTTTCAATCCGTTCGCAAGACCTAACTCAAAGCTTTTTCCATATCTAGGTACTTAATTCAATTTCTTTCCATAAGGGAAAGGAGTGAGGGAGAGTGAGAGAGATGGGGTGAGAGAGAGGGATTTCAAAAGCACAGCCTGCAGGTAAAGTCATCTTGCCCTAGCAGGCAATGACAGTGTGGTGTGTGTGTGTGTGTGTGTGTTCCGTTTTTCAACATTCACCTCTCTTCACCCTCACACCAGTGTGCCCACGAATGCACAACCAAAACAGAGAGTGTGTGTGTGTGTGCGTGCGCATGTACATGTGCCTTACACAGGATTGTTACACACTGTAGCTATAACAAACCTTTGGTGGAAAATAATTTCCATTGTTAGTTATTCAACCAAGCCAGGACATGTCTGGTAATCGAATTTCACAACTTTAGTTTAGAACTGTCAGTAGGAATTCAACGTTTCAAGCAAACATATGTTGTCAAAAGTCACCCAATTCTTCATTTCTTTCATTAATTTGACAGACTTATGGTTTAGAGCATAGCATGACTGAGCTATAAATATCGCTTTAGCCAACAGGGTCTGTTTTCACAGACCACCAGAGACGAAAGGGGACCATCATAAATATGGAGCAAACAGATCCAGGTCATTGCAGAGCTGGACAGAGTTTAAGAATGCTAAGAGAAAATGAATGATTGTGGAAAAAGTCTGGGTGATTATTGGCTTCCAGTGTTAGTTAGCCTTGTAGCTCCAGCACTAAACTGAAGCAGCAAAATCTCGAAGATCGAGATTTGCCTAACCATTACCTTAAGACTGTAGGTCTAGATTTGAAGTGATTTAACCATTGATTTCTAAACAGACCACTCCACACTAGCGTGAGGCTAACAGCAGCTAATGATAAAGGTGTAAAATCTTGTGTACATGTACTCTAATTCGCAATCTGAAGTCATTTTGTTTGGCCATGATTAAGCTATAAATTTGTCTAAATATTTGCACCCTGCCTCCTTGTAGCCACAGTGTGGTGCGGAGGGCAAATTGACAAAAAGCTAATGCAAGGCAACGTTTACATGCTAATTAAGTCAGGGTTATGCTAATCCAAAGGGAAGTCATGCACATTGCATGCACACGCATGGTTACCCTGGAGAAACCAGGCAACACATGAGCACGCACGCACACACACACACACACACACACACACACACACACACACACACACACGTGTATGTGGTTTCTCCAACCACATACACATACTGGCGGCCTGGTGGCTGAACTTTGAGCCGACTCTGACAGCTCCGGTGAAGATGACCGCAGGGTAGAGAGGACAGTGAGGGAGCGTTGAGGAGGGATTGTCGGCACACAAGCGCTACAGCGACTCTATTAGGGCTAAACAGAAGGTTCTGGAAGCAGAGAGACTGCTTGGTGTCGGCACGGATCTCCTCAGCGCCCGCAGCCACAGCGGTGCCTCGCTTTCATATTCATTTATTTGATGAGGAGTGAAAGAGGAACCTAGTTACGCCATCTGTAATCCAGCGTTCTGCACTAACCCCCCCCCCCCCCAACCTCCCAAACCCACTCTAATGACTGAGCTCCATCACACAGCTCAAACTCTGCTCTCTCCTCACTCTGTTTAAATGAAACCCTTTCCTGTTTTATCACTGAAAAAGTGATTATTGGAGGAATGCAACAGCAATCATGAATAAAGCATCTGAATCAAGTTAGGATAACACGGAGACACAAAAAAGGAAGAGGAAACAAGGAAGAGACGATGAGATGAGGACAGACAGAGAATGACACAAAAAGACATGGGGAGAGGAAAGGGGGGGGGGGTGAGAGAGAGAGGGGGGGGAGGAAGAAACAGCGAGAGATTCAGAAAAAGACACAAACAGTAAGAGAGAATCAGAGACTCAGGAGAAAGAGATACAGAAAGAAAGAGTGAAACAGAAAGACAGTAAGAGAGACAGAGAAAGAGAGAAATAGAGAGAAAGGGGGAGAGAGACAACAAAAAATATAGAGAGATACAGGAGGAGAGAAAAAGAGATACAAAAAGAAAGATGCAGAGAGACAGAGGAAGAGTTCGAGAGAGACAGACACACAAATGAGTGATAGAGACAGAGAAAGAGAGATGCTTGTAATCTCTAATCATTTCCAAAAGGTCAGAGAAGGGAGAGAGCGATGCCGGGAGCTCTGCTCTCTCAATCCCTATTGATCCTTATCTGCTGTCCAGCTCGACAATGACTGGCCCCAGAGCAAAAGCTTAATAAACGTGCAGGAGAGCGCTGAACGCAGCACTTCAATTAGGGGAGATTATTGAAGTCAAGGACACGAAACTAAGAGCTACATTACTGACGGCAACGCCAGCTCGAGATTGTTGGATATGCTGCAGAGACATTAACATGAAGAGCGACGGCTCCAGGGTGCTGTTCCCTTCCACCGAGTCCAGGGGGCGCAGGAGGTCGTCAGCATCTGAAGGTGACTCATAAAAGAGCTCATGCTACACAAAAGTAGCCAAATCAAACACTCCGACTTCACTCCAGGACTAGAAGCAAATCTATATAAAATAATTGATAAACCAGAACCCAGGAGCAGTGTGTGGGGATGGTACCTCAGTGGTGCCAAAGCCAGTCCAAGGATTCAAACCAACAACCTTCTGATCACAGGAGTAAGTCTAACCTATGGGTGCACCAGACTTGTTCTGCCCAGTTTCAAACTGGAGACCAGTCACATGTGAGGCAAAAATGACATGACAAACTTTAGCTGGGTTTGAATCCACAGCACTTGGTCTCCAGCCCAACGGCCTAACCACTCAGGCACAGGGGGATTAAACTAGCCACATTCCATGCGAATTCTTACAGGCTGATAAAATTCGTCTGATTTTATCAGCCAAATACTACATCAGTCAAGTCCTGAAACAAACTGTTCTCTCTGGCCATCGTGACTGGCTAAAGAACATAAAGTGCTGCTGGTGTAACCAGGGGTCTCCCTCTAAGAGACAATCCAAGATTAATGACCGAAGAAAAGAGCTGGTCCAACAGAAAAGTGTGTCTACGCACAAGTGTGTGTGTGTGTGTCAGGAATCTGTGCTTTAAGGCATGCCCTTGCCAAGAAGAGGGACTGTCACACTGCTGAGAGGCAAAACAAAAAGCTCCTTCAGTGTTCACTTTAGTCCCTCATTACTCTAGTTAGCCAAAAATAAATAAATAAAACATCTGAAAGTGTAAAGAAATCTTCATGAAGTGCTCTCTCTCTTGCCATCTCAGTATGGCCTGAGGGGCAAGAAAAAACAGTGCTGAAACTAGCACTACTCAGGCAGAATGAAACTAGCACTCTGAAGACAGTATTAGTCATCAGCCACAACTGGTCAGCTAACACAAAACACTCAGACCACGGGTCCATGGTTCAAGACGATCCACTCACTGGACTTAAGTATTCAATCCATTCCAGCCAGCAGGACTGTGTTTGAGGACTCTCATTCTTTGCAGGCCTTTGACTGAACAGTAAGTGCTTGAGATTACAGACAGACCACAGCAATTAAAGAAAAAAATCTTTCTGTTTTGTAATCAAAAATTGTAAATCTGAAAATTTTTGAGAACAGATAGATTAGACAAGAAATATTCTGTCTGAAGTTCATGTCTTTAGTCTGGCGCTGGAGCTACATTACTGTGCAAAAGTCTAAAGCCCTTTCCAACAAGCCCTCATTTGTATTTTAGCCCGTGTAGATCAGGTTTAATTCTCAGAAAACCGTTCACCTTGCCGCGAAGTCCCAATACTTTTGTCCTGTAACCTTCTGAGTTGCGTATCTCGGCGGGGAAATTAAATTCGAATATGGGTTTACATTTAAGGGTAATGCATTAAACTGAGTTTAAAATTAGTGTTCTGGGAGCATATTTGGTGGCATATTTAGGGTTTACACTATAAAAATAGGCTTTTTTTTTTTTTAATCAAAACAACACATTTTTCACTATAAGTGGGTGCTCTTGGAACGTAAGCCCGTGAAAAGCGGGGGATTACTGTATTTTGTCAGCTGGTGAGAACAGGATCGGTTCCTGATTCCTCCTCAGTTCCTCCAGCCGTTGTTTGGATTTGTGAAACTCTATCAGCAGCTTCTGAGTCAAACTAGGCTTCTGATGGAAACTAAAAGTAATACTGAACTTCCACAAGGAACACACTGATATACTGTATATCACCATATACTGTATGTTATTTGTATCATCTTTAGGTATATTTACTATATTTAGTAATAATGTGGTAAAACAACTCACTCATCTAAACAGTATTTAAATATTTTTGACTTTTGTACATGTTTAAAGCCATGCTGTCATTTTTATTTTTGTTTGCCACAAAAGCGTTTCAGAGCTGTGTGGACACAAATCTTTTCAAATCAGATCAATGGATAACCAAGTTTCTGACAGTAAATGCTGCATAATTATACATCCACTAATCACAAACAGCTGAGAGTTAATCTGATCTTATGTTCATACTTTTGTTAGCATTTATGACATGCATATGCAAATTGTGTCAGGGTGCAGATTCTCTCACACAACAGACAAATGTAGGTCACTTATTAAATGTGAACCAGAAAGATCAGATCTGACCAAAAAATCTGAACTGGGTAGCAAAGTTTGTGAACCATTTGAAATGTTGTATTATTTCAGCATAAATGTGACTTAAAAGACCCTAACTTAATTCATCAAATGAGGAGAAAAAAAAACCCATGGTACCATGGTTCATGGTTCATTTATTGACGGAAATAGACATATAATTTTCCTGTTAGTACCTTTGCTTTCAGTAATTGATGCAGTAATAACTAAACATTTCTGGTAAAGGTTGACAAGTCCTGCTCATCAATTTTAGTTTATTCCTAAAATTCCCAGTGATCTTTGTTGGTTGACCACTCCTGGGGAGATTGACAATGATCTTGAATTTCTTCCATGTGTACACAATCTGTCTGACTGGATCAGTGGGTTCTGAAGTCTAGACATTTCTTTGTAACCTTTTCAAGCCTGGAAACAACTCCTCTTCTGAGCATAAGCATTTCTGAGAGTTTCCAGGAGGTAATTTGGACCGTGATACACTTCTACTATATCCCCATTCTTTAAATAAAACATTGCGCTCACTCACACCTGATGCTACTGACTAAAAATACCTTAATTAATTTCACCTAATTTCTAATTTTCTAATTTCACCTGCCAATCCATACATTTGCCACTCACGGATATGCAATAAATAAACATTTCCATTAATAAATGAATGGCCAGGTATAATACTTTTGTGTAATCCGTTTCACAAGGATCAATGTATGTCCTTTTAGAACTTGAAAATCTGATGTTTTAGAAATATAGACTAAATGGTTCACAAACCTCCAAGTACCACTATATCAGATAGGGTATTAGCATCCATTATATCTTGTATTATATATATCTTGTTAGCTACATTAATCTTGCCAAGGTTGACTAATTATACTGGTGGTACAGGGTAAATAGCGCTAATGTCATATTTTGGTCAAATATGAAATCTTATTGACAGAAAACGACTTTTTCTGAAATTCGTTGAAAAATTAAAACAGTAAGGAGTATGTGAATCCGCATCATTAAAATTTGTGTTGTATATTAAATAACCAAAAGGGTAGATTACATCTTTGTGTATGTGTTGCAAAGCACCGCTGTGCTAGGCTAGGCTCACCTCTTTAGCTTTCTGCTTTAGCCGTGCCTGCTCAGGGTCTTCTTGCCTGGAACGACTCTGTAAATATAGAAAAAAAAAATGATGAACTAATATAAATCAAATAAATAATTAAACATGTATTATAGGCACACAATTACAAGCAAATTTGACTTTCATTTGAAAAAGTCCAAGTCATTTTATTTATACAGCACATTTTAAACAGGAGCTGACAGAAAATGCTATACAATGTAGAAACGTAAAAGACTGAAAAACAAATTAAGGGACACAAAAAGATCAAATCCCTGCAGTCAGTAAATTGGTACAATCGGCCGAATTCAAAAAGCAGATCATTTTAGTTTGCTGTGCACATAAATAGGTCATCTTAACTCACAAACAGTGCTGGTGGTGAATCAGGGAAGAGCAACACAAGAGCAATTATCTCCTGGCTGACAGCTTAATTACTCGACTGCTTAATTAGAAAAGGGACACAGCAGTGGGAATCTAACGAGGAGGCTTAAGAGCGGGACGTCACCATCATCACCGTCATCATCACCACCGCTGCTGTTGTTAAAGTCAACTAATTACCTCTGCTTTCATGTTGCGTGCTTTCTCCTGTGGGGCATCCCAACACACCCCCACCTTAGTTTATGGAACTAAAACTTCAATGGAATAAATGCATGCTGGGAAGGTACTGTCGGCTGTTTGTTGATGTTGGAGACTGCCTGAGCGTCTCTGGCTTTCCCATTATAGACGTAACTGAATAAGCATAATCTGGCCTCGACAAAAAGATTTTTCTAACTATTCTGAAACTGACTGTTATTCAAAATGTGAAATACACATCTAATGCATGTTCCTGGGTGTCCGGTTTGCAAACAGGGAAACTGACTAAGTTTGGCATCAACCAGCTCCAGATCAGCTTTGGCTAAATTGAGAAATAAGTATTTTTATCCCCAGATTTCTTAAGATCTTCAGGCCCAAAGTAGCCATAATCTTCATCCAGAAAAAAAGGCAAATGGAAAGCTAAAAAAAAAAAACTGGCTTAGCCATCTAATTAAGTCTTAAGATTATCACTGCAATGTATCTTTATAGCCATGACCCAAATGTGCCCAGACTCTGCCTCGGAGTGGTGAACTTGTGTGTGAAGCGCTGGCTTTGTTTACACAACGAAACTGGGCACTTGTGCTGAAGGCAATGGTTTGGCCAAAAATTGCAGTTTCTTTTTTACCCCAAGATGTAATCAATCAAAGACCCAAGACATGCTTGGTATCCATAGTTGTCTTTTTTACTTTTGCACGGAAGCTGAGACAGTACTGAAGGAAACATATCTAACTTTATATCCTACAAGTAAAAATCACACTTGCCTTAAGCCCGGCAAAGATATTTAGAAATTATAAACAGGCTTTAGGTTTCTCATACTGCAATATAAATCACAGTAGTTATAGTGGCTAGTAAAACAGACCCAATGAGGTTTCTCTTGTATGTTTCCTCACTTTATACAAATAATAGAAGATTGTCTGCATAATCATACTTATTTCCATAATCATAGAAACCCATCATCTGTCTATGCTTTTTTTCATAAAGCACGATAAACTCCACACCAAAGTGACCAATATATGGAATTCAAGCTCATTAGGCATAATGTCACGATAACAAAAAATCCCGGTTTAAGTTATATTGATAAGGAAAGGTTGGGAAATGAACTAAATTTGTAAACCCACTCTCAATGCCATATGAGACTTCTGGGATGAATAATAAAATAATTCTAGAAATAGAACAAAAAAAGTGTAAGATATTGGCCCTTTAACAACTCACTATGGTTTGAGGAAAATGCATCTACATTAGAATTTCAGCTCCAGTAAAAAACTACAGATGCAAACTCAAACATGTTTTGACTGTCTAGATAAATTTGAGGTTAGAGGGAAAAGCGGGTATTTGATTTTCACCAAGTTTGGCTAAACCATCGATCTAATAGTCTGCTCTCAAACTCACTTTGGCAACTTTGAGCAGGATCTCTCTCTCCTCGTCATCTTTGCGCTGCTTCTCCAGCCTCTCCAACTGCTCGAAGAACTTCAGCTGCGTCCTCACATCCGATGCCTGCTCATGGTGTTCTTCATCCTAGAACAGGAACACACACTGTGACGAGCTCATCATCCCCAACACACTCAGACACTCTTTCACTTTACATTCCTTTTCATCAAATGCCTGAACTTCTACTCCACTAAACTTTCGTTGATTTTTTTCCAGCGACACAACTGAGCTGAGGAGTTAGTAGGTCACCCAGAGTTAATGGGATAATTGTTTATTTCACAGCTTCTTGAAGGCAGCCCCCGATGCACTCGCTCGCAAAGCTCTGTTCTCACTTCCCAGGTGAAGCAGAGACAAGGACCAAAGCCAGGCAGCCCACGGAGGTACGTACACACACACATCTGAGGCTGTAGCCTGTTAGCGGCAGTAACAGCACTCCTCTCTGCCTCTCATCTGTTGCTCCTGCTCTCTTTTTCTTCCTTTTTTTTTAGGCTAGGCTGTGCGCCGCACTGGCAGGGCAAGTTTTCCCATCACTGCTGAAGTTTGCCCTGCTTTCGGCTCATGACAACAGCCTGGATCCGCAGAAACATGGAGATTTCAAAATCACAGGGAAATGAATCGCTCCCTCCTCTCTGCACACGCTCCTTCCTATTAACTACAAAACTACAAACTAACTACAAAACATGCTGAACCTGTCTCACTCAGGGACCTTCCCTTGGGGGAAGACATTTCCTTCCTACAGTTTTGTTTAACAGTTCCACAAAAAAAAAAAAAGCCCAATTTAAATCTTTTGCCCCATTTTTCCTACAGTGAGCCATAGAGGTCCCACAAACGTTGCTTCAGGTGGGTTCATGAACAGATCCTAAACTAAGTGGAAGTTATCAGTGAAACGCAGTAATGACAGCCGGCATTAGTCAGAGCCTGCCAAGTGCAAAACAGACATCTTTAGATGTAATTAGAGCTTTGATGTAGAGGAGAACCTGCATACATTTACGACAATTTAGCATTTTGCGATTTGCATGTTGCACCGCGGTTGAGTTCGGGTGTGGGTGTCTGACTGGGCTCGAGCTCAGGTAACAGGATAAAGTTAGCCAGAAAGCCTATTTAGCATCTGGCTTTGATGTGCAGGATGGCAGCTGGCGGGGGCTCATACCTTGCAGGAGTCCGCGCGGTGTTGCGCGAGAGCGGAGACGCTCTCCAGCATGTTGCGGAGTCGCACCTCAGCAGCGTGGGACACCAAGTTCACCACGTCCCCGCCGACCTCGTTCACCCCAAACCTCCGCGCTGAAACCAGACAAACACTTTTAAATGAACAGAAAACAGTTTGCCTAAAGGCAAAGTACCAGTAAATATGGATTTTTAAAAAATAATAACCAACACCTCACAATGGCCAACACCAATATCAGTATGTGATCAGTTTATGTTGGTATTTTGTAGTTTAAAATGTAATCATTAGATGATTAATGTGAATTATATAGTTAGCTAAGTTAAGAACAACATTGGTTTGCATAAAATACACTTAAAATATATATCTTGACAAGTAAAACCACTGTCAATCTAGTTTATCTAATCTGTCCCATTACAAGAGAACTGAATGATTTTTTAAACTTGCATCCAGTTTAAATCCCTTTACCAATTGACATACTGGCAGATAACTACATGTTTCAAGAAATCATTTTGACCAGCATATATAAAGCGAATTTCACTTTAACGTTCTTAAAACATGTAAAGGAGGTGTAAGCTCAGGTTATACAACCTTATAACATTATACAAGCTAACATTATGGTGCATGCATAGTACTATTGTATTGTATTGAGATCATTGCAAACATTTAAGGGCTGCACGATTATGGCCAAAATGATAATCACGATTATTATGATCAATATTGAAATCAAGATTATTAATCACAATTATTCATTATTTTAGGTGAAACACATTTTTATGTCACTTTCTATTTTAAACAAACAGTAAGTGAACACGGCTTTCAGTTCAAAATGAAACCTAAAATTAGAATCAAAATAATAAAATAAAATTTACCCAAGATAAAGGGCTTACATAAAATAAACATGCAACTGCAGAATGCAACCATAAAGTGCAAACAAATGAAAAGGCAGAAAAGTAGGCCTGCAGCGACGCGTCGATGACGTCGACGACTCGGTTCTAAAAAAACGTCGACGTCAAATCCAGTAGTCGACGCATCACGCCCACTCACCAGACGCACGTGGGCGACCAAAACAAAGCAGCATGGATAACGAAACTCCGTCCACTTCTCAGGTTCAGCAGCCTGCA
>JBBPDB010000032.1:8317818-8347734 GCA_037974465.1 Brachypetersius altus | reverse complement strand
CCTCAGTGGTGCCTAGCGGTCTTGGGGATCGAACCCGGACTTTCTGGTCACGGGGCGGATGCCTTAACCACTAGGCCTGTATATATATAGGTGCTTGTTTTTGTTAAAATGTCAAGAACAATTTCAGGACCTTTAGCAATCTGCTTGTCAACCCTGACAGGACAAAAACAATTAAACTAATATTACCCAGGTGAAAGATGGACCAGTGAGACATTTTTTAAGCAGTTGGAATTAAAAGTCTGTGAGCATCCAAAGAAAAAAATGAAAATGAGGAAAAATAAAACAGTCAACAGTGGCATCAGGCTGTGTGCAAAAGGCACTTGGGCTCCCTATCAGATTCATTAATTCTCAGCCAGGGTTGACATTTCCATTTGTGCACTTCAGTTGACAAAATAAAGCAGCCTTGCTCTTTTTCTTCCCACCGCCACGTAATCACTTCTCGGTTGCACCCACCACTGCCTTCTCACAGCCTAGGGAGAGAGCCATGATTGACTGAGAAACACAAGTATGGGTGGGGGGTTGGGGGGTGGGGGTGTCTGCCACTTTGCCACATTACTGCACAAAGCAACCGCACCCCTCTAACACTCTCCCACACAAACACTGCTCTACTGCCATTTCCTTCAGGGGTCAATCTGTTAAATGGCCTCTAGAAGGCTGACCTACTGCGTTTTCTCCACTCTGTCTGCTTCTTCCTGGCTTAGAGTGTGGCTGCATGACTCAGTGGTATCACCGGACCACTCCAGAGCTGAGCTACTGACCACCCCCATACCTTTCTCATTTGGTGTCAGCCATTTAATTTGAAGGCAGCTCATGACTTTTAGCATTTGAGAGGTCAAATAAGCTCTGTGCGAGAGTTTCTAGATGAGGATAAATTATACAAATTGAGCAGGGGCAGTAGATGATGGAAACGGCAGCAAGGCGCACTGCTCCACACCCTGGTGACCTTGCTTACTTAATGATGTCTCCCATGAGCCACACGGAGCCAAGCATAAAGCTATTACTGAACCAGACTCTGCTCCTCCATCACACACATTCAAGGCTCCTCCGTGCACAGATCACACTGGTTTTTAACAATATCAACTCTCTCTTGCTGCAATGACATTTAATCAATTGAAATCATATTTTGCACCAGCAGCAAGGAAGTGTTTTTGCCCCCCCTAAAGGGATTAGGTTACATTTTAGCAAACAGTGCACATTACAGACATGAGGTAGCACAGCTGAAAATAAAATACAGACATATTCTCAGTGAAAGTCATGCTTAATTAAGCCTCTAATCAATAGTCACAAATGATAATTGTAACATGCATGATTCACATGATAACCAATCTAACATTAAATCTAAAGCAAATGTAATTAAATACAAATGAAATGTCGCTGCTTTTGCGTTTTGATGTATAACTACATTGTACTCTCATATCAAGGGCTAAACGAGGTGTCCTGAGGCCATACAAGTCGCAAAGAACCATTTTAAACCCTAAACATTGTTCAGTTTATGGTTATTTTGTTCACCTCCACTAAATGTTAATGCTGTATATCAGTTAAACACTGGGTTTAAAATTCATTAAAAAAACAGATGAACTGTTACAGTGGTGACATGTCTATGTCTATTTGAGTAAAAATGAATTACATACACATGAATATGAGACAGGGAGGGGAAATAAACATTTGTAGATTTTAGAACCATATTGTATGTACAGGCCAAGATTGATAGTGTCAGGTTCAAGAGCGTGGACTAAAGCAGGCTGCAATATTTATTCCATAAATCAGCAGAATACAAAAACAGGTGCTGGCAAAGTTCCACAACCAAAGGGCAGTCCAATAAGCAAACAATTCTGCATCGTTATACCAGAGAGCTGAGTCCAAGAGTAGATTTCAAATAGTAGCAGTCCAGAATGGCAAACCGAATCAGCGAACAGAACAAAGGGGTGAGACAGGAATCAAAATTAAGACAAAAAGAGACATGATACAACAAACACTCGGTAGGCAGGCGTATGAAAGCGAAAGTCTTAGATATTTATGTCCATTAATTGGAGTCATGTAATCAGAACATGAATGAGATATAGATATATACTCTATTATATACAAAATGCTGTGAACACAATGTTGTGGTCACTGCGCTATTTACACAACATACCGTGATGAGTAAGAGAAATGGATACAAATGCTGTAGATAAATAAATAAAATTACTGCTGAAGCAGTTTACTAGTTAATGCCAAGAGTGGTTTGGAGTTGTTATCTAGACCAAGTCTGTTATTGCACATAATAGCAACAAATATTGACACTGCACATGATAAAACTATTGCCTATGCTGATGAAGGTTTTGTGTGTCTTGCTAATGTTTTAGCACTCAATGAGAAATTGCACATATAAGTAGCAGCAGATTATTGCACATATTATTGAAGTGAAAGTGACCATTCGGTCATACGCAAACACACCACAGCACACAGTGTGAACAGCACGGAATTCAACATCTGTATTTAACCCATTCACCAAGTGAAGCAGGGGGCAGCCAGGAACACAGCGCCCGGGGAGCAGTGTGTGGGGACGGTACCTTGCTCAGGGTACCTCAGAGGTGCCTAGCGGTCTTGGGAATCGAACCCGCAACTTCCTGATCACAGGGTGAATGCCCTAACCACTAGGCTACCAGCTGCCCCAATACAACTTAATCATAACAGGCAGCACAAAAAAAGCCTGGGATAGTTCCTAACACTGGATGACCCCACCAAAAGCGAGTGACCCTCACCAGCAGGTCTTGAACCAACGCCTTCACATTCCGGGAAGTTTCTGGAGATGGGGAATTATGGGATGCCAGTTTGATCAGCGTTGCTAGGAAGTTCTTGCACTTCTTCACGTTCTCTTGCATTTCCTTAAAAGAGAAAAACTATTTAAAAATCACTTGGAAATAGACATTAAAATGCATATAATTGCTGGCCAAGAAGACTATTAAGTTAAATTGGCTTTAAAAGTAAGTTTTCTAAGTTTCTAACTAAAGAACCACTTGATAAATGAAGAAACACTGAAGAAAGCCTTGCAGAAAGGAAAGAGAAGTTGAGTACCGGAGACAGCCCAGTAGTTCCTGCAGCAGGGGCAGTGGATGTTGGTACAGTGGTGATGGGCTTAATTAGATGTGTAGGAGTAGGGGCCTGGACACGAGCTCCAGCCGTGATGACCGTGGGGCCGGCGGGTTTCTGGGCAGAACTGATTGTCACCACTGGACTCTTCTAATAGTAATACACAGTATCAGTTACAATTACATACCCCAATGCTCAACGGCATCAACCCTACATCACTTTACCACAGTAATGTCACACCTATAAATTAATATACAAAACTACCACTATTAAGACTACTACAATTACGGCTTCTAATAATTCCTGATACATCACAACTGCCAATAATACTACTACTACTAAAAAAAATATAAATACATTATATAAATACATTTAATGCAAAAATGCAGCACTGTTTATATAAATTACATGGTAAAACAATTACAATAATAAAAGGTGTGTAGCAAAAAAGCTCAAATTTAAGAACATGGTTTACAAAGTAGAACAATTAAAATGAAAACTGAAAAGGAACAGGGTTCCGACAGGATCATGTACCTGCAGAGCAGGACTGGCAGGGCTTGCTGCCTGTACCACCTTTGCCTGGGCCGGAGGAATGGGGCGGATGGCAGGGGCAGTTACAGGTGACTGCAAGGAAAGAGAATGCAACAGAATTAAATTTGACAACTTATGGGCTGATCTCAAACAGAAAAAGTTTAATCCTTGATTAAAGTGAAGGTGGGACCTGTAAATAGAAAATCAATCACTTTCTAGAAATAGAAAATTACTACCAATGTAAAAACTCAATGTAAATCTGATATACCTGAACCACAGGAGTGGTGACCCTGAATGTAGCTGTTGTGGTTGGTGTTGCCGGCCTGGGGGAAAGGGCAGGTTTATTCTGGTTCTGAGCCTTGGCCTGGGCCAAAACCTGCTGAGGAACCAGCACCAGCTGACCAGTTTCAGTCCGAACCAGCACCATGCCTACAGGAGAGATAAGATTCATCAGATCTTCAGGAAACAAACAGGAAGCTAGAGCAGAATACTTGATTATTTGACTTTTCATCCCAGACTGGGTTGTCAAAGAATGTACAAATCAATCACAACAGGTGTATAATGGTACGCTGCGGCATAGTATGGTATTTACCATATTGTTTATATGATTATGTAGGGTCACTAAGTGGGGAAACCCTATATATCTTACCGTACTTACTACCTTTCTAATTACTACTACGATCATCAACTGCCATTCTTACTATTAATAATTATAATACTAGGTGTATATTTATTGTACAAAGAATGGATAATATGCAGAGGTTTTAACACAGTGCCTCCTTCAAATACGAGTGCTTTCTAATCATGAACTCAGGACTCAGTGGTTCACTCATTCTTGAGGACTGGAGGAAATATAGCCTGCTGATAATGCGTGGTGCAATGTAATAAAACAAACAAAAAAAGATTCAATAGTGTGAGATACAGAAACAGCACATTTAGAGGAACTGTTTTAACCAGGCATATTTCTGAACAAAGTGTGAATGTGCGTATGTGTAGGTACTTTGTAATACTTCATCACAGTTCATGACCTCCTCCAAACAGATCACCAAACCTTCAAGTGATGGTCTAACATGACCAAGTCCGGCTGCTGGATCAGCAGGCTGCTGCACTTACCCTGTGGGATGGTGAATCCTGGAGGCAGCTGAATAGTGGTCTGCTGTTGGGGTCTGACAGTGATCTGGGGTGCCACAGGCCTCGGAGCTACAGGTACCCCAGGCCGCTGAGGCATTGCCGCAGTGGCCACAACTGGAGCCGCAGTGCCAGGCCTCAACAAGCCCATGGGCTGGCTGACAAGTCCACTCTCCTGCTTCACTAGGACTGAGGGAGTGCTTACCACTGTTGCACCCGGAAGTGAGACATTCACCTGGATGCTGCCTGCAGGTACAGTGACCGCTGCAGGCGCAGGTGGAGAAGGATGCAGGCTACCCGAAATCTGATTGGGGACAATGGCTTTAATCTGGGTTTGTGGGCCTGCCTTCCCTAAACTAGCATTGGCATTTGAAAAAGTCACAGTCTGGGCTAGGGCAGCTCCAGGAGAAGCAGCAGCAGCACCCTGTAGGGGTATGGATGCAACTTTAGGGTCCCTTCCATTGGGCACAACGTTTGGAGGTCTGGGGGCCGGATCAGCAGGTTGGGACAACATATGATCAGGCTGAGTAGAGAGCAGAGGACCATTTGTACCATTAGAGGAGGACATGTTGCTGTTCTCGTTACCAGTGGCACCAGTAGTCACACTGATTTGAGCTCCAGCTCCAGCAGTGGGAGCAGAGGCACCAGCAGGAGAGTTAACAGTCACTGTCCCGCTGCTTGCGCTCTCACTGGGCAGGACCCTGGCAGGAGCGGTCCGTATGTGGTTTGTATGAGGGTGGAGAGTGTCTGTAGGTGGTGGAGGTGGAGACGAGGTGGATGGTGCTACAGCTGCTGCGTCACTTGAACAGTTGGCTGAAGTTAGGAGTCCCGCCGGCGGCTTTGCCTTCCCGGTGGGCTGCGGGCGACCCCCGGCCGCGGCAGAGCCCCCCAGCCCGGAGCCGGGCACCGGGTTGACCCCCTCAGAGCCGTTCTCCCTGGCCCCGCCGCCCTGCTGCCCGGGCTCGGCTCTCTGGAGCCGCCGTTCCGCCGGAGACTGTCCCGAGCTGGGACTCTGTGCCTGCGGCGGACCGGGGCGCCTGCCTTCGCCCCGCGGTGCCGCGGACCCCTCCGGACCCCCGAGCTGCGATTCTAGAGAGCCTACGAGGTCGCTAACGGCTTTCTCGTCCACCTCTGAGTAAAGCATGTCTTCCAGCGGATCGGGGACGCCCGCCATCTTCGGACCCGCGGACGCATTGTGGGAAAACGAGGTGACGTCATGCTTCATGTTCGCGCGCGCCGACTTTTTTTTATTTTTTTATTTATTTTTATTTTTATTTGTATTATTATTATTTAGTTTTAATCCGAGAAAACATTCCTAATTTTTTGTCGCGTAACAGATTACACTCATAATTTAGGAAAAAGTCACATTTGGTTCAATTGGGAGCTCACGGCACAAATTCGTACTATTTTAACCTCACTTTTCGCCGACATGGGAGACTCGTGTAAGTTATATATAAGTTATTATAAATATATAATTTATTATTCATTATACATATAATGTATTATTCATAACATTGTATTATTTGTGACAATACATTTCTTAAACAGTTTCTCCGTAATAGTATATGTAACATATAATAATAACAATAATAATAATAGTAATAATAATAATAGTAAATAATAATAATAATAATAATATATTATATTGGGTTAAAATGGCATTAAATGACTTCAAATGGGTTCAAACCTCATTTTATCGACATGGGAGTGTAGTGTACGTTTATTAGTAATTTTCGGTAAAAAATTGAGAATACATTTCTTAAACATTTTTCGTAATTACATTACAAGTATAATTACATACGTAATTTTATATATATATATATATATATATATTTTTTTTTTTTTTTTTACCTCGATTAACACTTTTGTCGGTATGGAAGTCTCGTGCAAGTTTTAAAACATTTAGGTATACCATTTATTAATTATTTCTAATATAAATAATTATTTTAAATATGTAAATAATTTTTATTCAGTTTTATGCTCTCTGTAATACAAACAGTTATATTATATTTTATTTACAAAACCACATCCTTGGCAAGAGAAGGTCACGTGGTGTGAAACGGACCAATGGGGTTGGGACTCGTGTTGTTGCTGGATGTAATGGAAACGAAAGTCAACCGTTATTCCATCGTCTCTCAGTTTGTGTAAAAAGGGTGAGAAAACGTTAATTAACGTGGCTAACACGGTGTGTAACAATTATAAGTCTTGATTTGTTTTTAAACATCTGATTTTTGTATTTGTTGTGATATTGTGTTAACAGACAGTGTTAGCATTTTAGCTTAGTTAGCATGGTGGGTTGGTTCACAGACAGCAGGAGAACAGGCACTCGTCAGGTTGTCCAGTGTTTATCTGCGTTTCTGAAGCTTATTTGAACAAGACAGTAATTGAGGCAGCTGAAAATTAATTCTGTGACTACCTTAATTACTATCAGTTATGTATGTACCTAATGCTCAATTCTATTACCTATAAAGCTGACTCTCAGTGCAGTGCAGAACATCGACAATCCTAAAGTCAAAGTAAACTGTTGGGAACTTTTTACCGTGAACTTTACTGTCATCTCAACCATACTCAGGTACACAGAGACGCAATGGTTAAGCTAAAAAATATGTTTACATTGTACACAATGGACGCGGTGCAACATACAAAACAGTGCATTTAGAGTAATAAGAGTAAGGGTTGGCCAAATCTGCACTAAGTGGACAGCTCTGTACAGTATATGTAAATATAAGAAAAATGTGCAATGTAGTAGATGATTGTGGAAACAGTATAGACAGTATACACTAGTCTGTCCGTTTTACTAATCTTAACCATAAAGTTTTGAACTTTCTGGTGGTTTATTGATTGGTTTTGTTAAGAGTAGTTATGGCTAGATGGAAAACCTGTGATGATGGCGCTTAAGGAGAAAATGTACAGAAAACCAGACTAACTTTATTAAGCCCACTTTATTGGAAACGCCTCCCTTCAACTTCCACACAGTGGCGACCTTACGAGGTCTGTCTACCTTTTAGGTCGACTCTATAGTAAGAATGGATAATAGGTAGTCTAGCTCCAGTTTCATTAGTAACAACATAGATATTCCCATATTTTTCCTATTCTTTTTCAAATAAATGCAGAACTTTGAATCAAATCAAATTGTGAGATCAATTTGTACCTATTATTTATGTATGTTGTTACAGAATGGCTTGGCTCTTCATTTTTTTGGCAAGCAACCCTCTACTGTATTCAGTGTTGCTTGATTTAAGTAGTTTAATTTGTAGTAATTTGTAATGGATTCTTGAGTTAAAGCTGGAAAACAAATTAGGCCTTCTCTGATCTTAATTCTACACACTGTAACAACATAGTTATTGTGATGCAATATATTATGCTACAACATGCTTTTCTGGGTGTATTGTTGATATTTTTAGTACAACCTAATTTTTCAAAAATTAGAGCATAATTTGTCATGGTTAATTGTATATAATGTATGTAAAAAAAAAAAAAAAAGTTGTTCTTTTGTTTTTTGCCCTCTGTTTTTCAGCCACCTGCCAAAAATGATTATGCATATTGCATAGTGGGAAAACACATCAAAGTATTCTGTTGGGTTTTTTGTTTTGCAGTATCATTGTAAGCACTTATAATGTGAATTTACTTGTATGCCTGTCTCTCTCTCTTTTATCAAACAGGCACGAACAACAACATGGCCTCAGCACAGTCAACATTAATGGTCGCTATATGCGTCCTGCTGATAACAGAATTCATTCTGGCTAAAAAGGACTATTATGATATCTTGGGCATACCTAAAGGTGCTACTGAACGTCAGATTAAGAAAGCTTTTCATAAACTTGCCATGAAATATCATCCAGACAAGAACAAGAACCCTGATGCAGAGGCCAAGTTCAGAGAGGCAGCAGAGGGTAAGTACCTAGTAAAACGTTTCTAATGGGCAGTTTTATCTAACCATTGCTGGAGTGAAGTAAAGTTGCTGAAACCTCATTTATGCGATTTAGTAATTGAAGCAAAGATTTATTATATGAATTTTTACCTTATAAAATAACCTGAGAAATTTTATTTTGGCAAAGAAATGAACGCATGCTTTTTGAACATTGGCCGTTTCAGGTCACTATCAAATAATGTTATTTTGTACAAGACAGTCTAAACTCTCTTCTCCACCTGTCTTTTTTCAGCATATGAAACCCTGTCTGATGAGAAAAGGAGAAGAGAGTATGACCATTTGGAGCATGGTACTTCCTCCAGTGAAGGCATGGGAGGTGGAGGCCAGTATTTCCACCAGTCCTTCGATTTTAACTTTGATGACATGTTCAGAGACTTTAACCTCTACAGTCAGAACAGACACGCCCGGCCAAAACGACACTTTGAGGACCATTTCAGGGCCCACCAGCAGGCCCACAGCCGCCATAAGAGGCACTTCCAGGGGACTTTCAGTACAGGGATCTTTGAGGAGCTGTCGGATGACATGGAGAGAATGTTTACATTTGATAGACACAACAAGCGGACTGAGAGCAGGTTTCAGGGCACGCCCAAACAGCACTGCAGGACTGTTACCCAGAGAAGGGGGAACATGGTGACCACCTACACAGACTGTACCTCTTCTTGAACTCCAGAATGGACCATAGCACCTGCATCCACAGACCATTCTTATGTTATGCTGTGTTCAGATAGAGTTAAGCTATTTTTTGTTTGGTTACTAATTTATTTATTTTGTTGCTGTGGTGAGTGAATCTTGACCTTGTTTGACTACATTATAACAAGGAGCACTAATAGTTTTTGGCTCATGACATGGTTTTGTGCTGAATATGCTACTCTTTGAATTAGAAAACAAAGTTGAACTATTGTGAAATTTGAAAAATTATTCAAAATTTGGCTGTAAATGACAATACCAACTCTGGTTGGTTTATAATACATTTTTGAAGTGTAAGCCACATTGAGATCCCAGAAGGAATAACTGGATTATAGACCATAAATAAGATTGGGGGAATGTGTTAAGATGTAGTGGTGCTAAATGCTGGGAAAAAGAAACCTCCGCATTCCAAATGGATATTTATTGTCTGCTTTTGTGGAGCTGGACACACAGCCTTCCCATAAATGCTATATTAGCTAAGCTGTTTTTCTTTGTGTAGAGGCTATACATATATCAAACAGTGTTTACCTGTTAAGAAACACATGGTAAACAATGTTTTGCTTTGAAATCACTTTGTTTTTCCATTCTCATTATTTAATGGATTTTACCGGTGCCTTTTTAAATGTTCAGAAGTGGATTCAGATTCACGGTACATTGAACTGTATGTACTTGTTTGTTTGTTTTTTTAGGGTCGAGAGAAAGAATGAGCTTAACCTAGAAATCTTAAATATCGTAACATGTTTTATTAATCACCCTTCTCCAGCAGCTAAACTTCTCATGTCAGCTGGACTCATGTTAACCAATGTAAAGGTTTTCACAAGGTAGTTTGTTTGTTGAAAGCAATATTAACTGTAATTTAGATGGAAGTGTGAAGGCAAATGCTTAAGACTTATAGGTGCAGTAAGGAAGTTCTAGAGATAAATAATATAGAACCGCAATGACACTCATTTTATTCCTACCAGAGCTTCTACGCCTTAATTCAGTGTTTGAGAAATGTGAGCACCCCAAAAAGCGATATAGTTTTAAGCATTTGCCTGAGTCCGTCTTTCACTCCTGTAAACTAGTCTCGAAATATGCATGGATCACTTCAATACCACATACCGATGTGAATGTGTCTAGTCCAGCTTTGTTCCTTTAGGACAAATCACCTTTTACCTCATTTTTTTGTGCAATATTTTGAGGCCGTTCTCCTGTTAGTAGCACTGTTACTTGCTGGCTTTGTTAATTTTGCCCTTCAACTGACCCATCAAGCACTTTCTTTATTTAAATCCTATGGATAGAACGTATGACTGTGTTCAAACCCAGATGTATGATATTATATACTTGGGTGAAATAAATGGTGAAAAATGCTCAATGGCTTATTTGGTCTTGCAGTATAGTTATTTATCTTTGCAATCTAAGTAAATCAAATCAATATAAGTAAATCAAAACCAAAAGTAAGGAAGTATCAGACCCTGCTTGAGTGCATTGTGCATCCATTAGAACCAACGGGGTGAAGTGAGAGAGCTGTCACCAATGTACCTTCAAATTAAACACAAAAAATAAGTTCCCTAATGTGAAGGACTAAAAAGGAGGTCATAAAAATGTAAGCAAAAAGTTGCTATTTTAAAGTACCAGTAAACATTTCTAATCTAATGGTTGTATTCTGGAAGGGCACGAGATTTATGTGACACCAAAATCTTGCATTTTATTTATTTCACTGTATATTAACTCAGAAATAAACATATTTCTCGGCAATGCTAATTTTAAATTTATATTCGAAAAAGCTTTACATTTGCATAGGCAGATATGGGATGAACTGTATTTCACAAAGTGGGATTTCTCAGTTTAACCGAACAACTTAAGCCTACTGTAAAGCCTGTCCAATAGAAAACCAGTGAACTTAAAAACTTAGTACCCAAAATTTTGTACCCATGTGAAAAATAGTTACTTAGTGCTGCAAAAATGTATTAATATATTCGTTCGTTCATTCATTCGTTCATTTATTGTTTGGTTGGCATGTTTCCCTTCCAGCACGTTCACAAAAATGTTGCTGAACCCATCCTTCAATCAATTATCGTCATTATAATTATTACTGTTATTATGGCTGTATTGTTTGCTTTCCTTTTCATCACGTTGACATGTTGCTGAACAGGTCCTTCAATCAGTCTCAAATAACTACTTTTACATACAAACAACACATTGACTTTTAAAAATGTAACTAAGTAGTTTTAAGTACATATATATTTTCTTTGAATCTTCTCTGATCTATATCCATTTTTATCTGTTTGACTGGTGGTGAAGTTACTTTTGTTATTCTCACGGAAACCACAATTGGCACAACTCGATCACAATGTTTTTGTTTCGCTCCGGTCGCCTTGCTGCAGAGACAGGGACTGAAACTCGGAAGTGTAGTCCATTCGGGAAGACGCATTCACTGTAAAGACCAGTGTATTCTGACTGGAAAAACTACAATTACCACTATTCCTCGCGAGAATTCTGTACGCAGAGGTTGCCCCGGCCGGGCTCTTAAATGGTGGCTCCGTGAGGGACATTGGATGACTTTGTGCCGTTTTTGGCAGTCTGCTTGACTAGCGAGTCCATTCATTCAGATAGTCAGGGATTGCCAGGACCATGGAGGCTCTAATACCTGTCATTAATAAGCTCCAAGACGTGTTTAACACTGTGGGGGCTGACATTATCCAGCTGCCTCAGATCGCAGTGGTGGGAACGCAGGTAAGAGGTGTCACTTTAGTTAGAGCTAACAAGCTAACAGCAATAGGTTTTATTACATATACATTCATTTACCCAATAATTCTAACGTTATTTATTATGCGAAATGTAGTATTTTGCGACAGGATTGCGTAATATACACAAAAGGGCTTTTTAGTATCACTTGGAGACAGTGTAGCTAGTTAATGTTAGCTAACAAGCTAACTGGTTAAGTTAGACTGCCTGTCAGTTTAAGTCTGTCTGTATTTTTCTCTGTCTGTCTGTCTGTCACAGTTCTCTTAAACACAGTCCACATCATTAATCACCGATAGGTGACCAAATGTTTCAAAACGTCACATTTGTTGAATGAAAAAAAAAAAAACACGAGCTGACTGCACAGAGATGGATATAAACTCAGAGACGATGGTTTTCGGACCTAGGAAATGAATGAAACAGGTGGTAAACTTGCTTAGCAAAAAAGACAATAATTCTTCGAAACAAGTGTGATCATACTCATGTGAAAGCCCTGCTGTTTCCATGTAAGTGGGAGTAAACGGGACAATTGGTGACCTGGTGGTTAGGAGCGATTAGAAGGTCGTGGGTTCGAATCCCAGAACAGCTAGTGGCACCACTGAAGTACCCTTGAGCAAGGCTGATGATGTGCTGTGGCTAAACTTGGAGACAGGCTGCTTTTCTGACCTACGAGATAAACAAAACAACTGCTGAACTTGTTTAGAAAAGGGTGCTTAAAACTAAAAATGGTAATGACCATAAAGTGTGACCATATTCTTGTGAATGCCCTATTGGGTTTTAAGCAAGTCAGAATAAATGGGGCAGCTGGTGGCCTAGTGGTTAAGGAGTTGCCTAACAGAACTACTAGTGGCACCACAATGGTACCCTTGAGCAAGATACTGCCCCCCACACACTGCTGCCTGCTGCTTCAGTTGAAAATGGGTTAAATACAGAGAAAGAAAAGTGCTTAAAACTAAAGAAGCCAATAACCACAAAATGTGACCATATTCTTGTGAATGCCCTTTTGGTTCATATGCAAGTAAGAATAAAAGAGAACCATCATAGCAGTAGATATTTAGAATAAAACTTATTAGACATAATGTGATCTTATTATATTTAGATAGATAGATAGATAGATAGATAGATGTGCGTGTTTATGTGGTATTCAGCCAGTGTTGTAAAGGGTATCAGTATTGTTTGGTCAAGATATAGTGTAAACCCATTATTTACATTTCACACTGTAAAAGTATTCCTATATTGAGTGTCCTAAGTATTCAATCCCTTTAGGGTCATAGGAGACCATATTTTTACAAAGCTACTACAACAGTTAGAAGACTCTCCTGTCTAGTAAACTGTTACAGTTTCTGATTTTAATAGGTTTAAAGGGGGATGTCTTATTTTAAGCTAACTAGACTTTCACTAGTCAGTTAATAGGATCTGTCCACTTAAGTGAGCATCCAGCTAAAGAAGTCACAGTATCAACACAAGGACAAACAGCTGACGAAGTGTTAGTAAGCTGTCTGGGCAGCTCAAGAGCTGAACCTCTGCCAATGAACGGTGGTCAAATCGCATTTTGAGCTTTTTTCAGATGTGAAATGTCAAACAGACCAGCAGACAGCAGGTGAGGACAGTAAAGAACAAAAGCTGAATTATATGATTGCTTTGAGGCTACAGACTCTCAGAACAGCCCACATAAATTCAGACATTGTACTTTATACAGTTTCAAATATGTAACAGTCTGATGTATAATAAAAAATATACTGATATATAATTAAAGTTCTCAAGGTTATATATGATTGATATGATACAGGGGCTACATGATATGGCCAAAATATTAGTATTGTAATTATACTGCAGCATGTTATGATTGCAATGCCTTTCACTATATAACACCCAGATTACTACTTTTCTCTAAGGCCTGACATATGTAAAATATGTCAAATGTACATTCACTCCCCATGTATACAGTCCATATATTGGAATCAAGTACAGCTTATCCCTGCCCTTTTATGCTATGCTAAGTATTTAACCGTGTGCTGCCTTGTGAATGAGCTGTGATACAGGGCTGCCAAACAGAAAGTAGATGATTCACTTACCAGTCTTAAGAAAACAATAACAAACACAGCCTGTTTAAACAAAGGTTGGAAAATGGTCATGTAAAAATGAATTATGATGTTATAGTTTTGGTGCACACACCCAGACATATTAACTGTCTTTAATAGTTAAATCGTGCTCAAAATAGTCTTACTTTTCTTGGCTTGATAAACACCCAGTAATGCAGTTGTGTTTGGTCACACTGTCAGAAACACTGTGATTGGTTAGAGGCTCATTTGAATATTGCATATAAATATTGTCGAGACTGGTATTCTGCTATTAACAGACAATATATTGTACAGCCGTAATTGATGCACAAAGAAATTATACAATTTCAATACAAGTTCAATTATACAATACAAGTTCAATTTCAAATAAACTCGGGTTGATATGTATATACATCTCTATACTGAAACCCACAATAATCAAGCAGTTCTTAAAATATGCATTAAAAATGATTCTTTTTTTGTTTTGCAGCATATACAAATGATTGGGAGAAAAAAAAGAAAACATGATAGAAATAGTCTCTCATGTTGCCGTGATTTTTTTTCTTTTTACAGAGTAGTGGAAAAAGCTCGGTGTTGGAGAGTCTGGTGGGCAGAGATATTTTACCCCGTGGGACCGGTATAGTCACCCGCCGGCCTCTCATCCTGCAGCTGGTGCATGTGGACCCAGAGGACCGCAGAAAGACGAGTGAAGAGAACGGTACACACACGTCCTTTGCACTCTAATACCTTGTCATTCCTTTGTTTGTCGTGTGTTTACAAATGGACCGAATGCGTCAGCTCTTATTATCTGTCTCTGGTTAGAGTAGTTGGGTTTAGGTCAGGACTTGTGAACAGTAACCTGTCACAACAAAAGAACTGCCCTGCTTTGTGCTTTCACTCTGCTGTTTTTAGCTGCCCACACAAGAACGTTTTCTGAAACACTCCTCTGTTGCATCTCTTTAATGTGACCTCTTAGACCTCTTTTATAACCTGAGCAAGACCAAAAACATGTAGCTCCAACTGTGATTTGCTGCTGACCTCTCATTTGTGTCAGGAGAATCTAACAGAATGTGAACGTCGTCTCTGTCAGCGTTCGGGTCATTGGCTTGTGCTGCGGCCTCTAGAGACTGCATTGCTGTATGGAGATACAGGCAGGCTAACACTGTTTCCTCTGTCGTCTCTCTTTAACCGCAGACCCCAATGCCTGGAAAAATGGACGCCTTTACAAAGGTCTCCTTTCCTTGTTCCTTGCCCTTCTGTTTGTCTTGAGCAGCTTCTATCTGACCATTTTGTTTTGCCCTCACTGATTCTGTTATCTTTTCTTTATTTAGTAGCTTTGCTTTAAGTGCTAGGACATAGAGTGCAACCTCATTCGGTGTATGTGCAGAGTTCAGAGATTTATGAATCCTACTTAATCAAATGTGTCTCTTTTACCCCAAATGTAGCCAGTCCACCATACTTTTTGGTAGGCTTTCTTAAATAAAAATGGTTAAAAACTAATTTACTGCTGGTTTAGAAAACTATTGTTAATTTATTGACTTATTACAAAGATATAGCTAAACAATTTCTCACATATGAACATAGCTGAACTTTTAAACATGTAGGGTGATGATTTTTTTTGGATGAAATAGCATATGCGATGTAGATTGTAATGGCTGCATTAGCCTCTTAACAGCGGTGCAAAACTAAAGATGATGATCAGCTACATATGGGGTAAGGAGGCAATTGAGTAAATTGGCTTTCTGGTGCAGTCATTGCCTTAAAGTTGTAACCAGATTAGATCAGTGTGAGGCCTGTAGGGTAAATCAAAGTGAGGATGATTCCACTAGGGGTCCCACAAAGTTTAGCTTCTATAATCACCACATAAATGTGCTAATAGTGTACTAATTGTCATTTCCCTTTAGAAGTAACCTATTTCAGCAGAACATGAATGTGTGCCTGTGTGTGTGTGTGTGTGTGTTTTAAGAGAGAATGGAAAGCTTGTGCTAGAGTTCTTGGTCTCCCCATAATGCACTGTGCTTGAGTTTGTTTCTGTTTAGCATCATTTGTTGAACTTTTGCCTTTGTTTACGCTTTGGGGTTTATTTTTATTCCGAAGATGGAAATGCAGTGGCAGGTCCCTTGCTGTTAGAACATGCAGTACATAAACAAACAGATTCTCCCTAGAGCCTTGGTTTGTAATCCCAGTCCAGTGCTTTGCAAGTTCCTTTCTGTGATAAACCTGACGCAACCAATTTAGGGCTTCATAATTTGTAAACGTGCTGAATTGAGTGTATGAGGGGGGGAAACAAAAGACCATAGTCCTGAAACCTGGGATTGAGAACCGCTGTTCTGGAGTCTCAGTTTTGGACAGCAAACAGATCTTAAGAACACAACAGTAACGTCTGCAATAATCTGCTGTATTCTTCCAGGAGTGGAGGGTGAAGAATGGGGCAAATTTTTACACACCAAAAACAAGGTATGTGCCTGTGTTGCCTTTGTAAATGTTTTGAGTAATATCTTTGTGAGGTTGCTTTTACAGACATTCTCGTACTCTTTGGACATCTGGTTCCCATCATCACCACTGTAAACAGTCTTTGCACCAGGTTATGTTACCAAATTATGTTGGGAAAAAACAGGGAAGGAGCATTTGTGGCAGCATATATATCTTCCTGTCCAGTGTGATTAGAGACATTGAGAGAATTTTAAGTCTGTTTTATCTGAAGTCATCTTAATCGCACCATTTTCACAAGAGCAGAAAAAGCGGATGTAGGCCTGCCCTATCTCAAGGGTGTACAGCAGAATCATAGCATGAGCAGTGGTGCAGTTACATACCTCTTTTACGTACCTCTTTCTACCCTGATGAGCTGGAGAGTTTTGTTTTTTTCTATTGTCAAATGTATGGCGATGACTGAGCATAAATGATGCATGAATGTCATACAATTTACAAATCAAGCACTTTAAATTCTGTTAAATGCATGCAAGATAATGACATACAAGGAAAATTGTATTTGTTTTTTTCAAAGGGGAAATATTATGAAAAACTCACTTTTTAAGTGCTTTTGTATTTCATCCATCCATTTTCTGTGAATCAACTGAACAATTTTGGTGTCGGGGATCGTATGCTTCCACAAGCCATTTGGACGGCCCCCTTATTGTGATGTAATAATGGGAAAATCTGCATAGAACCACTCCCATCTGTCGAATTCCCACCAACTAGATTAGTTGAAGATCCACCATTTTTGTCTGCTGGTTTTAAGAGCATGCATAAGATACCAATCGCTATGGCAACAGGCAAAGTTAAGTCACAAGTGTTGTGTTCAGCTTGCTCAGCTTGGGGTCGAACATATAGGGCTGGATAACGTCTCTGTTTCATGGCCAGCATTGGCATGGGATGGGTGGGGCGTGGCCAGCAACAGCTTATTTGCATAAAAATGACAGAGCCCTTAAATGGCTTATTTTCAAAGGGACTGAAACTGTCAAGAATAAAGGTGGTGAGATCTCTTTAAGTGAGAGTGATTTTGTGCAAAGAACTTCATGAACATGTTTTTTAGCCCATACACCTTTTATAACTAAAGTGAGTTTTGCATAATATGTCCCCTTTAAGATCTACCCAGATTTTGATGAAATCAGACAAGAAATTGAAGCTGAAACAGAGAGAATTTCTGGCAACAACAAGGTAAGGTTGATTTGTTAAGAGCTAGTAAAACTCGGCATGTACATAAACTGGCTTTATTGCTTGTTTATGGTATTCAACATCTTTCCCAGGGCATTAGCGATGAACCCATCCACCTCAAGGTCTTCTCCCCTCATGTGGTTAACCTCACACTGGTGGATCTGCCTGGTATCACAAAGGTAGTTCCTGTATTAAGCACTGGAAAGTCACAGTCATACCGTCTAAGCTTTTTGAAATTACTTTTGGGGTAACTGTGTGGTGGTAATTTGGCCTGTGTGTGGATTTGTGTGTTTACACGCAGGTCCCTGTTGGAGACCAGCCCAAAGACATTGAGATCCAGATCCGTGAGTTGATACTGAAGTACATCAGCAATCCGAACAGCATCATCTTGGCAGTCACAGCTGCCAACACAGACATGGCCACGTCTGAGGCCCTCAAAGTTGCCCGTGAAGTCGACCCTGATGGTCAGTTTCTCTGTTTTGTTCTGTATGTATTAAACAAAATTTTTCATCACAACCTGTTTTTCTATATCTTTATCCTTCAGTTTCAACCAATACGTCTGTCAGTAAATTAGTCTGGAGTGCAGAGCAAAATTAGTGGTGACTTTGAAATGTAGCATCTTACTTTAAACTTGGCGCCGTGATCTTGATAGGCCGACGGACCTTGGCTGTGGTCACTAAGCTGGACCTGATGGATGCTGGTACAGACGCGATGGATGTACTCATGGGCCGAGTCATCCCTGTCAAACTGGGGCTCATAGGAGTCGTCAACAGGTGAACAATAACTCTACAAACTACTGTTGTTTAATGAGCCTGCAAATAGTGAACTTTGCACCTGTGCTTATTATAAGCCCACCTTCCCTCTAATTCAGGAGTCAACTAGATATCAACAACAAAAAATCTGTGGCTGATTCCATCCGTGATGAGCATGCCTTCCTCCAGAAGAAGTATCCTTCCTTAGCCAACAGAAATGGAACCAAATACCTGGCCAGAACGTTGAATAGGTAAGCGCTTGGTTTGTTTCTTGTGGAAATGTACTTAAACTAACATGACTTTTTTTTGTAGCAGTGCCAGTTTGTTGTGACTTCAGGTTTCTCCACATCTCTGTTTATATTAAAATGTGTTTCTCTCCCACCTGTCTTCTCTGTCTCAGGCTGTTAATGCACCACATTCGAGACTGCCTTCCAGAGCTGAAGACCCGTATCAATGTTCTGGCTGCCCAATACCAGTCTCTGCTCAGCAGCTACGGAGAGCCTGTGGATGACAAGAGTGCCACACTGCTGCAGCTCATTACCAAGTTTGCGGCAGAATACTGCAATACTATAGAGGGAACAGCCAAATACATAGAGACCGCTGAGCTGTGAGTATTTGTCTTAAGCAAGCAACTCCCCACCTGTGATTTTCAGCTGATGTCTTTGTAAAGTACTAAAACAGGATGAGTCTTCCGTTTTTGGGTGTGGAAAGCATTTTTTTATTTTTATGAAAATGCAAATTCATATGACTTCCTAAGAGACTACACACAAAAGACCTCAGTAATTACACCTCCAAAAATGTTTACCAGATGCTTGTACTTAATCGACTTACCCCACTCATCTATTAGTGGGAGATACATAAAAGAGTGGCTTCTAGTTGTAATTAAGAAGCATCATCTTCTGTAGTTATTCCTTTTGCGATCTGCTGTGTGTACTTTCATTGGCTGTACTTGATCTTATCTGTCAGCAGTGTGTTACATTTTGCTCATATTGCAGGTGTGGTGGTGCGAGAATTTGCTATATTTTCCATGAGACATTTGGTAGAACACTGGAATCAGTCGACCCTCTTGGTGGACTTACGACCATTGATGTGCTCACAGCCATCAGAAATGCTACAGTGAGTCACCATTGCGTAGAGCATGGAAACCATACAAAATAAATCATTGCAGAGGCGGATTGGAGAGGCTACATTATTTTTGTATCATGATGACAGCTGGCTAATGGTGTTTGTGTGTGCACGTACAGGGTCCACGGCCTGCTCTGTTTGTGCCAGAGGTGTCATTTGAGCTGTTGGTAAAGAGACAGGTGAAGCGCCTGGAAGAGCCCAGTTTGCGTTGTGTGGAACTGGTGCATGAGGAGATGCAGAGGATCATTCAGCACTGCAGCAACTACAGCACCCAGGTTTGTATGTGTCACTGTCTCACACATACATACTCATACTAACAATCCTTTAATTGTTAGACCATATTAATATATCCAGTCACCAACCAAACATTTGTCACGAGTTTCGTTTTCATGGTACTTGATTATTAAATAAAAAATACGGCTTTGCTTCCGGCTGTCGCTACAGTGTTGAGTGTAGATCTTGTTGTCTATTAGCAACTCTCTCGAGGATGCGATCAATGAACATGTTTAAAAGCAGTGTTTGTTATTCAGGTCATTTGTTTAGATGGACATTTACTGCTGTTTCCAGGAGTTACTGAGGTTTCCAAAGCTCCATGATGCCATTGTTGAAGTGGTCACATCTCTCCTGAGGAAAAGGCTTCCCGTCACTAATGAGATGGTGGGTTTATTTCTTTATTAGTTACTCATTAGTCATTAATTAGTCATCAGTACACAGTCCTGTTGCATCTGTCAAAATGTTAGATATATACTACATATGCTAATGATGTTAACAGAAGTTGTTCTGTTGTAGGTTCATAACTTGGTGGCTATCGAGTTGGCGTACATCAATACCAAGCACCCAGACTTTGCTGATGCTTGTGGACTCATGAACAACAACATTGAGGTTTGTCACTTTTCTGCCTGTGTCCTACATTCATTTTGTATTTTGTTTTCGCCACTTCAGTCAACCCGTAGGAACAAAAACCATTATCCATTTTTTAATTAACAAGGAAGTTTTTGTTACTGTGCCTTTAAGACAACGCATGTAAATGAGCTCTGTTCTGATTATGTGCACTATATATATTCCCTCTTATAAATGGGTGCAGCTAAACAATTCTGAATCGTATGTTCTTTTGTGATGCGAGTCACTTAGGAGTGAACAGTACATTTTAAAATACTGCATCGAACTCTTTTATTTCTAAAAAGCAAAGAAAGGGCCATTCCATGAAATGGGCCCTTTAAATATAGTCGGGTCAAATAGACAGTACACAGTAAAACAAAATAACATTCTCTAAGGATCAACACAAGAGCAAACATTGCAGTACAGAACACAAAAGTTAAGAACAGTACAGGAAGTGAATACAGTGATGTTAGATACAGCAGAGCAATTCAATGTGGGAAAAAAACTGCCAAAAATAGCAGCATTTGTTTGTACACTCTGTGCAGGAGCAGAGGCGGAACAGAATGAGAGAGATGCCCTCAGCTGTCCCACGTGATAAGGTAGCGTACCAACTTCGTACTGACTTTCAGCAGTTGGTACTTCAAGTGGAAAATTCACGAACACCTCTTTTTCTCTCCTGCTCAATATCTGTGGCCACCTTCCTTCTCTGTGGGGATCTACTTCCTGCAGATTTAATCTCTATACCCAAATGTCATCCAATGCAGCTAATGAAGCACTGAATACAGTTATTAGCTGGAACAGGGTGGTGTGCAAGGGCTGCAGTAAAACCCTGCAGAAATATAGATTATCAGTAGTTAGGGCTGTTGTACCACTTCTGTGCTTTTTTGCTCTCTGAAAGAAGCAATTTTTGGCTTTTTGTCTCCCTTATGTTCCTCTGTCACATTTAAGGACCTTAAAATCTGCTGCTGATTAGCACTCTAGCAAACGACTCTACCTCTGCCTCTCTCTGTAGTCTCTGAAGGGTCCCGGTGGGCAGTCTCTGTCCCCCAGCGATCAGCCCCAGGCTGAGGGTGATGCCCCCAAGGTGTGTCACACACACTATTTGTGTGTGCATGGCATGGCACTGACCCCACCCCTTTCTTTTCCTCCCTTTTTCTCTGCAGCAGCTAGACTGCATGGCCACTGACCACTAACTCGAACGCAGCCTGTGTGCTTTCTGTCCTGTTTTGGTTGTTTCCTGCCAAGATACCACTCCGAGTATCTTGTTTTTCATCTATGCTCCTGAAGGGATAGTGTCCAACACAGTCTAGTGATTTCAAACACATCATTAAATTGCTGGAGTTAGTGGATGTGTTTGAGTAGAGAAATCACCAAACTGTGCTGGACACCGAACCTCATGGACCAGAGTTGAACTCCCTGTTTAAAGGAGGTGCTTGTGTGTTTCTTTTCAAGGCTGTTACTTGTTGCATGCTGAACATATATTATGAGATATTAAATTTTTATTATGAACATGCAGTGTTTGTTATTCAGATCATTTGCTCAGGTTGACATTTACTGCTGTTTACAGGAGCTCAAACTTCTGTGTTCATTAGTGTCTTCCGGCAACTGCTGTTATCATATATTTTGTTAAGAAGAGTTGCTGTCCCTGCATTTTCCTATTCTTCAACATTGTTGCCCTGAATCTCCAACTCAAGACCCATATAATTCCTCATACAGCAGGATTGTGTAAAATGCATGCCTTTGTTTGATGTATGAGTGAAAAATCTTGTTGCAGTTGAATTAATTATGGATGCATTTTGTTTTGAACAAGAATTTTGTTTGTAATTATTCAGGGGGTAACTTTAGCCCTATTTGGATTGAATTCAACATAGTGTCCCGGGGTAATATTCTTTTTACCACACAGTGATTTTTTTTCCATGCCTGAGTTTCTCTTTCCTCCTCCCCTGGGAAATTGCAGGCCAAATTACCTGCTGGTTTTCACCAAATTAAGGGGTGGTGTGATAATTACGTAGCTCAGTGACTTTTCCAGGCAGATCTTGCCTCGCTTTGGGGGGAAAAAGTTTGCTGCTGCTACCCCTAGTAGCATATTAAACAGTTAAATACATATTACAATTCATAATTCAGGAAACGATAGCTGTTTTGGAAGAGGCTCATAGTAGTTTATTTGGCCTCGGCAATAGAAACATTTCCTTTGGGGTCAATAAGGTTTTCTAATTTTGTTTGTTGTACTTTTGTTCTGGAGTTTTAGCACTGAGGAAAAGTTTATCTCCCAGATAAAATGGTCCAATCTGAATAGGGCTTTTGACCCTCAGTCTCAAAACACCTCCTATCGCACTTTAAACTTCTGTCTGCTAGAGATGGATCAAACTCTGTGTCTCTGCACGTACGTCTGTGTGTTCTCAGGCAACAAGCGCTCAGGGGGAGCCGGAATCAGGGACGGGGAACTGGAGGGGCATGCTGAAGAAAGGAGAGGAGGGTATGGGAGATAAGTCTAAACAGCAGGGAGCTCTACAAGCCAGCCCTCAGAAAGGCCATGCAGTCAACCTGCTGGACGTGGTGAGTCCGCGTATCACGTTAGCTCTTACTAAATACTAAGTAATTGTGTCCTGCTGTACTTTAGCTCTGCACTCTTATAAGACATACAAATGTGTGTGTGCATGTGTTTTCTTGGCTGCTTTGAGAGCTTCTTGCCAGCAGTAATTAGTAGTGATTGCCTGTTTTTTGCCAGCCTGTCCCAGTTGCCAGGAAACTCTCAGCTCGTGAGCAGAGAGACTGTGAAGTCATTGAGAGGCTCATTAAGTCCTACTTCCTCATTGTACGCAAGAACATCCAGGACAGGTAGTATCACACACTGTAATCACTGCTCATTCACTGCATGCTGTAATAATAGACTTGCTCACTGTACAGATGCACTCTATGCTCTGTGCACAATTCCTATTTAGTTGTTTAGAGTGTATATATTTGAGAAAACAAATTTTAAAACGTAACATACATTTTGGTCACATTTTATGTCCTGTTTCCTGAATGTTAAACTGATAAACAGCAATGTATTAAAATGTGGAAAACTGCGTTTACTGTATAGGGTGTTATTTTTCCACTTAGAAAATCAGCAATATGTATAATTTGACCCAAATCCTGTAAACACATTTTTTATACTTTGTCTTTCAGTGTGCCTAAAGCAGTGATGCACTTCTTGGTGAACCACGTGAAGGACAGTCTGCAGAGTGAGCTGGTGGGGCAGCTGTATAAATCAGCACTGCTGGATGACCTGTTGACTGAGTCGGAGGACATGGCCCAGCGCCGAAACGAGGCTGCAGACATGCTCAAGGTAAGTCTCCATTATAGCTACATCATTTATTTATTTATTTTTTAAATGTATCAATTTATATAACCTAGAAAACTTGGTCAACTGTCTCATTCATACAGCTGCAAGTTTAGATTGCTGCCAAGTGCCTGGAGTCTTTTATTACCACAAATCCAAAGCAGAAAAACATTAACACTATAAAGGCTATGTTTTTATCGCATATCGCCATCGCAATACACGCCAACATTATCGCATGTTTTCCTAATATCGTGCAGCCCTACTGCCAAGCATGTGCTCACCATGTCTTGTTTCAAGACTGAGACAATTAAATGAGTGGTTGCATAAATGCTTGACTGAAATGAAAACCTCCAGCCATGCCATCCCATTGCTGCCCCTTAAACTGGATTTGCCATGACAAGATAACACGCACTTACAAATCATTTCCGTGAAGGTTTTAGAGACACTGTAGGCTCTAAAAATCACTGGATCATAGTAACATAGTAACATAGAAAATGAGATGGAAAAACTATTGCAGATGCCTGCTAACTCCCATCACCCTGTGTGTCTGCAGGCCTTGCAAAAAGCCAGTCAGGTTATCGCTGAGATCAGGGAAACACACCTGTGGTGAGGGTCCCTACCTGCTGCACAGCACTTCCTCGCCCTTCCCACTGTCTGCACTCAGTCCATCTTTGAGGACCTTGGATAGCCAACTTGAAAATGCACTGGTGTCAGTTCGTATGTGGATATATAGTTTTATGTCACATGCCATGGACTCTCATTGAAGTACACTGAGGGCAGCACATATCATCTTGTCACACCCGCACACCGTCCTCTCCGGTAGTGTTTTTCAGCATCTTAAGTATATAAACAACCATGTAAGCCTCATTTTCGTGTGCGGCCTACCAACCGATGTGTGTCCCAGATGTAGCTTCGATTAAAGGTAATGTAAAAAGAGAAGCTGAAGTCTGTGTTTTCTGAGTGCCTGGAGTTTGAGTGTTTCATTTGATTTAATACAAATATTATACCACTGTGGAGGCAATTTGCTGTTTTTTATATGATGTTTCATTTGTTTTAAAACATAATTTCCAGTGTAAACCAATTTATTAAATACATCTACCACTTAAATTCTACCAGGCCCAGAACTGTGTGAAATCAGATACACTTATGTATTTAATTTCAAGTCAAAACATATTCATTTGTGGCTTGTGCATTTTTTTATTTAACAGCAGGAAACACTTTAAATACTGTTTATCTCGTAGTGGCAGTTCTGGTGTTCTACCAGGTCTCGTAATGTCATTAAAAGGCCAATTTTCTCATCTTTTAATCATTTTAAACCACTTATTTGGAAACTTCTGTTTTTTCCACATATTTTCCTAGTTCTTCCACTTTTTTCATCCAAGTGTATTATGTTCTATTCTTGTAACATAATGAAAGTGAGAACTTTGGGAACAGCTTTTATTGGGCGAACATACTTGAAACTGGCTAGTTTTAAAATTGGAAAGAGGAAGAAGTAGCAATAGGGGGCACAAACAGGACACAATTAAACATGGAGAGATGTAACTGGTATTGGATGATTTACTTTTTTTGCAATTCTGTTTTATACTTTTGACACTTAAAAAAACATTTGACTGGATTAACTGACTTTTCTAGTACTGTGGACTCCATCTATCTCAAAGGATAAATACCACCATAGAACCACCACTAGCCAGATATTTGAGTTGTAGCCCAGGCTCATACATGGGCAACACAGCGGGTCATAGGGTCATGGTGTGATCTGGCTAGTGTCGTGCTTGCATTGGTGTATCACGCCCCTCAGCATTGCTGGAGTTTTTACATTTAACAACAAATACAGCCATTTCCATTGACTGGAGTATAAAAGACTCTATAGATGGGCTAGAGTTTACATGAATCTTGCATATTTAGGACCTTATTATTCATGTAACATGAATCAATGTAGAATTTTGCTGCATCGTATTTTTGGTTTGGTTGCTTGAAGCAAATATAAGTACTGAGGTTTACTTCCTGCATTTATAATCACTCGTGACGGGCATATGTCAAAAATGAGCCATTCTTTAATTCTAAGGTAAAATGACAAATTCAGAAATGTACAGCGAATGAGTTCTAGCACATTCAGTTTCAGAATTTATTATGACTGGGACAAAACACAAAAGCTGCACAGAGAACAAAGCCATGAATTTTCCATCTCTGGGCTTCTGGTCGTTGTAGCAGTCAGCACTTCTACCTCAGCCTGCCGCTCATTTTGCCCTTTCCACGTCCCTTCGCGCTGCAAAAAAGAGTCAGAGAGGGCAGTCAAACAGTTACACTGCTGATGGAAGAACAGTAGGAGTGTAGTGTGCAGGGACCGCCCAAAAATATATGTGCAGACAGTTGAGCAGCAGCTACAAAATATCTTACTTCTCCTCTTTATTCTAGTATTATATTGCTTTATTCTCTTTGCCTGTAAAATGTTAGACAGGTAACAGGTCGCACAGAAATCAGAATCATGACAAATAAATGTACAAAAACCTTTTGTTCCTCGAGCCAAAGGAGTTTTTTATTAAAAACCTTACCTCTGATGGTCCTGAACCCGAACAAGGAGTTGAGTGATCTGCAAGAGACAAGAACAGCCAAACTCCTTAATTATATTACCTGAGTTATATATGGGCCCCTACAACTTTGGGGCTTCAGATCAGAGTCATTTGTCGACAGGTATGTATAAATCTACAAGGACTTTTACCTCTACAGAAAAATGTTGAAAGAAATGTTATATTACTGCGAGATACAATTTCACTTTAAAATCAAATGCAGCAGATACAATACAATGAATGGTAGGTTTGGCGAAGGTTTGCACTCATATTTTTCTGCCTATGAAGTTTAAACTTGCTCTTTTTCCTCCAACTGAACCATTTATATTAAAGAGTATATGACTGGATTATGCTTGGTGTCAGAACAGATGTTTCAATAAAATGTATGTAAAGCCATTAAGACTACCATTACCATAAATTCCAATAAGGTGCACATTCTGGTGTTTGTATGCGTGTTATGTTCTAAAGCTCTTCTATATGAGGACCAGTATTTTCAGTGACCATTCAGTACCTCGTTTATCTAATCTTTCAGTAAATTTAATCAGGCGATGAACAACAAATCCATGGGATGACTGGAATGTACTAAAACGGGTTGTTTTTTTTTTTTTTACAAAACACACACACCAGATGGAGGTGTGAGGTGAGGAAAACACATTGGGAACATGATGATCCACAACAAGAGCAAACTAGAAGTTGGGCTGCGCAAAAGAGACAAAGACTAAACCACAGACTTTACAAGATTAATGCCCAACAGGGTTAAAGCAAATAAATAAAAATGCCATAATGTGGAACAGAATCACTAACTGTGGACCAACCCGACCATCACAACTGATGATCCCAAACACATTAAGAAGGCAGGAAACTCCACTAATGAACTCTTGACGAAGAAACTCCTGTTCATTTAATACCATTCCAGGTCGATTCCTCGTGAATCTGATTGAAAAAATGCTAAGAGTGTGCAAAGCTGTCATCAGAGCAATAGGTGATGTTTTCAGTATTAATCTACAATGTAGTCCATAATAAAAACGTTGAATTGGAAATTGTTGAATAAGAAGGTATGTCCAAACTTCTGACTGGTGGTGTGTGTAACACGTGTGCCATTAAGCTAACAAGGTAAGAGTTCGTTCTGTTCTGTGTGTGTTAATGCCTGTGTTTTCTCTTACATCATACTTCTGTCGTTTCAACTTATCCGACAGATCGAACTTCTCCGCCTCCAGCTCCATCATCCACTGCCACAGCTCATTGGCCTTGTCCCTACACACACAGTGAGAGATCTCTGTTCTTAACCGATTAACTGATCAAGCACTTAAAAGAACCGCCCCTATGTTTTGAAATTTTGGTGTAAAATTAGAGCTCCAAAAAAACAACTCAGGTTCTGGAGTGCCCGCTCAAGGATGTGGAATACGTTATATGTTATCAGTCTTGTGATAAATTACATCACATTATGCTTAGATAAGAATATCACATTTTACACATATATAAAATTTTCTTTATTATACACGATATAATCATTTATTATTATTATTATTATTATTATTATTATTATTATGTTAAATAAAACTCACATTAATTTAGGTTTGCTCCCTGGACTCATTAATCTTCTCTTAGAAGACAAAACATGCACTTTGAAAAGGGGTGTCTTATCATGAAAATGCCAAATTATTTTGATCAAATTTTCAGTCATTAATACCATATTCACCTAACCAAAGCCCACATACGGACCAATAGAGTTTGAGTGAAAGTGCAGTGTGTGTGAGCTCTGCTGTGAATGAAGCATATTTATTTTAAAGTCAACATACTTGAGCTTATCTTCACTGAGATGGTCAATATTTAGAGGCTTTCGTCGTTCTGCTAAAATCTTCTTCTTTTTTTCCCTCTCCGTCTGCTTCTTGCCTCCTCTGCGACTATCGGTCTGGAAGTCCATTCAACACACGTCAGATGTAAAACATATTCACTTGTTACATGTTACATGTCTCATCTCGGTGTTTTGATGTTTCTGGTACTTGGACACAATGTTTTCGTAGCTAATCCGTGTCTGTTGATCCATTCATTAAAACATTCACACAGCAGCGTTCCCACCTTCTGCTGAAGACCACCGTACTGGTGGGTCATGTTGGTGAGAGCTTTCTTCTTCTTGGCGTCATCATCCAGCTTCTTCCTCTGCTCCTCCAGCTCCTTTCTCTCTTTCTCCTCCTGTGGATCAGTTCAGTTTAGCTGCTGGTCAGTGTGTTGCTGCTGGTGATGTAACGGAGCTGAACTGCTGGTTAGTGAAAATAACTCACAGCCAGCCTGGCCTGTCGCTCCTTTTCTCTCTCGGCTCGGACCCTCTGCTGCTCGGCCCTCTCGGCACGCCGTTTCTCCTGAACACACACACACACACACACACACACACACACGCAAACTTCTTAAACCTCAAAGGTCTGCGCGTGGTCCCACAGTTCTTCACACTATAAAATGTGCCCCTTTCTGGATAGGTTGATAATAATGATGCGCCAAATGTACTTTGTTTGTACACGAATAAATGTTTACAAACTCAAAGACAATACTATGTTGATGTAATATATATTATGTGCAAATAAGGCATTCGTTTCAAAGCATTTCCCCAAAAAATGTATAGCTCTAATTTAACACTTTTTACTGATAGCTGGCACTCAAGGAAACATCCTAATATATTTATATATTTGAGTAATTAGACGTTTGTGTCAAGTTTTGTGTTTTTTCTTTCCGTTTAGATGTACATTTATAGATGAACTACAGCATTTACGCGTCTGTGTCTATTAACAGTGTGTTTTAAAAGAACCCAGCTAGTATTTGACTGCCGTGAAAATAAAGCTCATAGCATCCTGGAAGTCCCCCACCGCCTGTTCATTCAGGTCTCAGCTGCAGGGGGCAGTGTTATGAGCATAAGACATACTCACAATTCTGTTGACCAGAGCGATGAGATCCTCTTCTTCCTTCTTCCTCTGGAGGAAGTGAGCCTCGATCAGAGCCTGCAGCTCGGCCAGGTCTTTCTCCTGACGCTTACGGTGAATGTCCTAAAACACACATACACACACAGTAGCCGTTTAATTCTCGCCACGTTCCACCAGTATAATATCTTACGTTGTCCCACTGTGGATTTTCAAAGAACACATGCATATAAAATAAAATCATGTATATATTAATATAATATGATTACTGATTTCCTATTTATGATCTGACTTTTCTTTCTTCATGGTGATCAGGTTTCAGTAAACACGGTCAGACTAGGACACAAGTGCATATTATTATTACACGCACTTATTATTTTTTTATTGCCGATTAAATAACACAGGTCAAAATCACCAGAGATAAGTTTCTGTGGGTTTTGTGGTGTTTTTCATGCTGATTTCAAATCTGTGTTTAGTTTTTTTCCACACGTACAGTTTTTTGTGATGAAGCTAGTTCTATACTGCATGATAGTTGGTATGATGATCATATAATAATCATATGCTGAGTGTTTCTG
>JBBPDB010000032.1:8304684-8317718 GCA_037974465.1 Brachypetersius altus | reverse complement strand
CACACACACACACACACACACACACACACACACACACACACACACACACACACACACACACACAAACACAAACACTTTTAGAATATTTCAAAACACATATTGTACTTATCATCCACTTATACAGAAACCCCCACCATGTAAGATCACATCCACATACAGCAAACACAATTCTGTACATTTTTATGCTTACTTTACACTAGAAGATAAAACACAGCCTCTGCAAAAGTTGGGGCACATTTGACCCTTTTTGTTACAAAATGTCAGGCACAAAAATGTATATTTGCTCCACCAAGAGGACTTGTTCAGAACGCCCACAAAACATGACCAGGGGTGTTCAAATTTTTGCACAGAGCCAAGATGTAGGATTCAGAGCTGGCTAACATAAACCATGCATTAGTATATAGGCTACAATCTGTAACTGTATATAGTAAACCCCGCGTTTCGTGGGATTATGTTCTAAGAGCACCCGCATATTTCAAGAAACCACGTTGTTGATTTCTGGTTTTAAAAAATGCCTAAAAATGCCTATTTTTATAGTGTAAACCCCAAATATGCTCCCAGAACACTTAATTTAATTTACAACTCAATTGAATGCATTACCCTTACAGAAAATGTAAAGGTAAATAAATAATCAGAATCAGAAAACTTCATTGCTTAAAAAAACTTTAGCATTAGCAGAGTACACAAAAGAAACATTGAAATAACTCCCTCTACCCACATGTTTAGACGGGGCACAGCTTACTAATACTACTAATACTAATACTAGTTTAATACACTAAAATACGAGGGCAAGAGACAGGGTAGTCATGCAACATGCTGCAGCTGCTGCTTCTTCTTCTTCTTTTTATGGCGGTTGACAACTTTTCAGTGTATTTCTGCCACCGCTGGACTGGTGGCGGTAATACAGTTTGGTTCTCAGAAAAAAATCTGCGTTAGATTGAATGCTGCTCCGCTTAAACCTAAGGGGTTACTAAGGGGTTATAAGAAGGAGCTACAGGGAAGGGGTTTCCAGGGAAATGGACCATGTTTGTAAATGTGAAGTGCATTTGGCTGCCAGCAGTGAAGTGTTCATGTGAAAGTTGATGTTGTAGATGTCAGCAACGTCATGACCTCCTTTGCAAATACCTAAACTGAGAAGTAATCTCATTGGTTGTTTATTGTATGACAGATCCATCACTCCTACCCAATTGGCTTCTCAGGTTTCTTGAATTTAGCAAAGGTGTCTTCTCCATTCTGCTGCTTGGCTGGCTCCTTCTGCTCGGATACACACAAGTGGAGAGACAGTCATCAAAACTGAACATTGGTCATTTGAAAACATTTACCAAAAAGAGAATAAAAATAACAAAGAAATTTTTTTATCCCAAGGGAAAATGTTTAGGCATGAGCATGCTCAGTGCAACAAGAAAGAATAAAAGAATAAAAGAATAAAAATTAACAACAGTGCAATACAACGATGAAAAATATTGTAATAAATAATAGTGTAACATTGCTGATTTCAATTGCTTTGATTTCAAATACAAGATTTCTTGTATTATAAAGTAAAAAATGACCATTATTTTTTAAACAACAGACAGCTTACTTTATCACGTATAAATGACGGTTTTGGCTTTTCCTCCACAACCTACAACAAAAATAAGCCACAGATTAGACTTCCATAAAAGTGAATGCATCTAAATGATTAAGCCTCCAGTCAAGAACTGACAAATGCTATGATTTTAAGTCCTATAGCTTTAGTCATAATGTACAGAGTACAAGCATTTTAGTGGATTTTTGTTCTTATTTGTGTGCAATTATTGCTACACAGATTCTTTAAAATTCAAACAGGTTGAAGTGGTGGAAAAGCATGCTCAAATAAACAGCCAGCATGACTGCACTGCGTATTTACAGTGTATTTTGTAGCGACCCTTAAACCCTGTGGCACATTAGAGGCAGCTCAAAAAGCAAACCCACCACAGCAAGCAAACAACAGTGCAATAGACCCATAAACCTTTATTCTTTAAAGATAATGCAGTCTAAGTGTAGCAAACATTAGGAGAACTGGGTGACAGCAAATCTGACAGCTGTGTTCAATCTCAAAGACAAAGAATGCTTTGTGACTAAAAAAGCATGGGAAGATGAAGCGGCTGAATTTGTGATCTGCGAGTCTGAAGCCAAACTGGAAGGTGAATACCTCCTTGGCTTTGGCTTTTTCTTCAATTTTAGCTTTTGGCTTTTCTTCAGCCTCTTTCTTCCATTTCGGTTTTTCTTCCATCTCCTTCTTCGAAACTTGTGGCTTTTCTTCAATTCTCTTCACGGCCGCTGGTTTCTCAGCTTCAGTTTTCGCAGGGGGCTTTTCCAAGGCTTCTTTCTTCGGGAATTCGACCTTCACCTCTACTTCTCTCTTGGACCTGTCTGGTTTTTCTTCCTTTTTCTTCTCTTGTATATGTGGTTTTTCCACCTCTTTCCTCGGTTTCTCTACCTCCTTCTTCTCAAGAGGAGGTTCTTCCTGAACTGGTGTTTTAGGAGCAGCAGGTGTTTCTTCTGGTTTCTTTGGTGGCATCTCCACCTCCTTCACCACAGGCTTCCCTTCCTCCTCAGTCTTGGTTTTTACAGGTTCCTCCTCGACTGCTTTAACTTTTTCTTCCTCTCTCACAGGTTTCTTTGGTAACAATTCTTCATTTTTAACCTCATTCTTGTCTAAATCTGCACTCTCTAGACCTGTATTTGTTTTTTCCTCAGCCACTGCGCTTATACTGACATCTCGATCTTCACTCTCTTCCTACAAAATATAATATGTAACTGTTTATGCAACCACTTCAAAATTGTATACCTCTGATTTTCCATCCAGAAGCCTTAACATTAATGTTAACACTGTCATACCTTGTGTCTTGAGACAGTTTCTTTGTCTTTCTCTTCTGTGGATCCCTGTAGATATAAAAATAATTATTTTACATGGACACAGTTGGCTAAAACATTTAAAAATTCACTGCTTCATAACCATACTTTCAACCCAACAAACACAGTTTGATTGTATTTAATAAAGGCTTAAGTGTTTGTAAAACTGTTTTGAATCAGGGGACCTGTTCTCTGAGGTATGATTTCTGGGGCTTCTCCTCCTCCTCCATTTTCTGCTCCTCTTTTTTCTCCTCTTGTATGTCTTTCAGTTCCTCTGAAGCTGGTGGTGATACAGGCTCTTTCTTTTCTACCACTGTCTCCTGGACCTCCACCTTTGCTTCCTCGTTCTTTTCCTCCTTCTCTGCAAAAGAGTTGACCTCGTTTGTAGTGGACTCCTTCTCCTCTTCCCCGAGTTGGTTTGTGCGGCTTGGCCGGTCTTCGCTGGTGCTGATGTCTCCATCGGTTACGGTGGGGTCAAACTCTTTCTGCCTGTCCATGGCCTCTCTCATCCTCCTCTGCCTGCGCTCCTCACGTTTGGCCAGCCGCTCCAGGAGAGCCTGGTCATCATCATTAGACGCCGGGGTCGTAATCAGTGCTGTAAAACCTGTGTCTGGAACACTGGAGAAGATATATGCGATCATGGTAACTGTGCCAAATAAAATACAATCAGAGGTAATCAGATGATAAAGGACTTGTTGACACAGTAATACATCTATGATCATGTGAAAAGCTTGTTTATATTTACTGCAGACAATCATGAGTACTGCAAACAGTCTACAGACTGTTTAGGGATTGTGGTTTTGCTGGATTAAATGAAGGCGATGAAGTTGATGATTTGTTAGTATCAGGAATGAAGAGTTTTACAAGCTCAGTTCTAAGATGCTTTACCTGTCAGACTTCTGCGAGACTCTACCTGTCAATACTGAGATCTGGGAGACCCTACCTGTCAGTGTTTTTGAGTTCTGTGAGACTGTATCTGTCAGTACTGAGTTCTGTGAGACTCTACCTGTCAGTACTGAGTTCTGTGAAACTATACCTGTCAGTACTGAGTTCTGTGAGACTGTATTTGTCAGTACTGAGGTCTGTGAGACTGTATTTGTCAGTACTGAGTTCTGTGAGACTCTACCTGTCAGTACTGAGTTCTGGGAGACTGTATCTGTCAGTACTGAGTTCTGTGAGACTCTACCTGTCAGTGTTGTTGAGTTCTGTGAGACTGTATTTGTCAGTACTGAGGTCTGTGAGACTGTATCTGTCAGTACTGAGTTCTGTGAGACTCTACCTGTCAGTGTTGTTGAGTTCTGTGAGACTCTACCTGTCAGTACTGAGTTCTGTGAGACTGTATCTGTCAGTACTGAGTTCTGTGAGTCTGTATTTGTCAGTACTGAGTTCTGTGAGTCTGTATTTGTCAGTACTGAGTTCTGTGATACTGTATCTGTCAGTACTGAGTTCTGTGAGACTATCTGTCAGTACTGAGTTCTGTGAGTCTGTATCTGTCAGTACTGAGTTCTGTGAGAGTGTATCTGTCAGTACTGAGTTCTGTGAGAGTGTATCTGTCAGTGTTTTGAGTTCTGAGAGACTCTACCTGTCAGTGTTGTCGAGCTCTTTGGCAGTGCTGCTCATCTCCTCGTTCTCCATGTTGCGCAGCCTTTCCTGGCGAGCTCTTCTCCTTCGCTCTCGGGCAGCCTCCTCATCATCATCATCAAATGTTGAGCAGCTCGTCCTTGACAGAGAGCAAAGTACATTAGCAGATGAGTGACACAGATTTCCTGTCTATAAGGTAACAGGGTTGAGCCACGGAAGAACTTGGGTAGGTTTCAAGAATCACAGATTTTACATCACCCCAAGGAGTTAATAACTGATTAACAACTGACCAAACGTGTCTGTATAAACAACACCCATATTTAAGACTATGTATGTGTATGTATGTGTGTGTGTGTGTGTGTGTGTGTGTGTGTAGGTGTGTGTGTGTGTGTCAGTGACATTATCATAACTCATATAAGGAGAATGTGAAATGCAAACAACATGAGCATGAATCATGTCAGCAGTGTGGACATACGAACATAGCATGAGTTTCTTTTAAGCTGTTTTATATATATATACTTATGTCGTTAAATGCATTGCCAAAGTGCTTATATTATACTATAATTCTCATCGTTTTCATTATTTTCGTCAAGCAAAACTATATATATCAGCACATAGAATGGATACACTGTCCACATAAAACTGGACACTGTTCCTAATGGAAGGCGAAATCCACAGAAAAGCAAATCTCTGGATTTCACTGAAAATGAACAGGCAACCCCAGTGGGAGTTGTTAGAGATATGGCTTTTTGAATCATATAATAAGATTGAAAGTGACTTTTAAAGATAGACGGACCATATCATCAAGTTCTAATTCTATATCACTGGGTAATTTGATGTAACACTGAAGTGACTTCTGTACTGAATGGTTCTGTTCTGGCTGCTGTAATGTTTTGCTCTGTACAAGTCAGCTGGCAAAGGGAAATGCTGTCCTTACATATTTTTCCCTTTGCAGGTAAATCTGCAAAATAGAAACAGACAGAAAGCAGTTTGCATTGTTAGTCAGAGGGGAAAGTCCCAGCAGCATCATCCTGCAGTAGTGAATTAGCCTTATTTTTTTGCAACCTAGTGAGGAGCCAAATCACGCTGAAGCAGCCTGTCTCTCACAGCTGGTTCTCTTTCTCTGAGACAATACCAATAAGTGGAGCGGCCCAAACCATTCCCTCCCAGTTAAACTGTGGAGTGGGTCTGGCCTGGCTTCAGTTTGCCCTGGTGTTCCAGTGTTTATCAGGGAGAGAAAGTGCATTTGAAATGGCCCATTGATAGAAGATGGGCACAGTTTTCCCCTCCCCCTCTTGACTTCCCCAGACGATGATTTACAGATGTTGCGGAAGGAGGAAAGATTCAAAACAGGGACAACAAGTCCACTTATTCATTCTGGCTTTTAAAAAAATGAACGGAAATCCTACACAATCCCATCCTTTCTGGGATTTCCAAACTGGAGAGGTCATCTGAAGAGACAGTCACGCAATTTTCAAGGAGGAAATTTCTTCTAGGAAGGAATTTGCAAGTTTCTCATACTGTACATCCATGCACTGTATCTGTCAAACACCCAAAGTAACACAAACCAAACGGGTGGGGAGAGGAAGCGATTTAGCGAACAGCCCGACTCTCTTGTCAAAGTCAGAAACACCATGGCCGGGTATTTAGCCCTGGAAGAGAAACAGCAGTCAAAACATTCCATCGTCTGTGGAGTTTCCTTGACCTGGTGGTGTGGAGAGAAGCAGCTGTGTCTCAGGAAAGGCCGGACCAAGAGAACTGTGGGAAAAATGCAGTAGAGCCGCTCCTCGTGATCTTAAGGGAACTGGGGTTGACCACTTAAATTGAATGATTTGAGAAACTATGGGGAGGATAATGTCTTCTTTCAGGTGCAATAAACTGTGTAATGGAGTCTGCCAGGTGAGATGAATCACATTTCTACCAGAATTTCCCTCTTTATGATCTTGAGCGTCTGAACTGGGACCATGTTGACCACTAGGTGAAGGAAATCAGGGGTACACGTTGTGGTACAGACCACAGTACGACCATGGAATTGATACATAGCCAGCGGCTAATTTCACTACCAGCTAAGATAAACTTGCTGTAAAAATGCCATGTACACCATTATGCAATACTCCACTCATTAAAAAAAACACATGACCTTAAACGATCCTGTATTAGATTCCCTTCCCCAGAAACAAGAGCCCTTTCAAAAGTTATTAAGGGTTTGGACACACTGAGTTGGGTGGAAGTGGAAATGGATTGCTTCATATCAATAATTTCCCACTGAATATTTCCTGTTTCCAATAAACTTTGTTTTTTCCACTATAAAGGCATGGATGTGGTGTAACTGCCTTGAGGTTTCTCTCTTGCATGAACAGAGTGGTTAAGATTTGAGGCTTATCCATCTCAATAAAGTCTCTTTCTCTTTGATGTCCAAACACATAACCATTCCGCAGTTCTTCAGTCCGCTGTCCAATGCAGCATCACTGTTTAGCTGCCTTGTATATTATACAGTTTATTGTTTTCATCACAGACAAAGCAACAAAGAAAAGCTCGACGACTCTGTCTCCAGTGTTCCAGCAACGAGAAAGTAATGAGGAATGTGTTTCTCTTCACTCCCCATCCTTGACGTGCCTGCAAAGAGGAAGTACTTCACGCAGTCAGAATTCATTATATCTCCATCTGAGAAGCTGTTAGTGAGAAAGGCGTGGTGGAATTGGCAGCAGAGATGCTGGATGGATTGTTTTATCTGGTGGACTGATTTCTCGCTCAGCTCAGATGGTTCCGCCTTTTTGAGTCTGCAGCAATCCTTCAACCTGCTGCATTAGAAAATCATTAGTGTCTTTCTTAACTGTGCATGTTCTCCTGTATATTTTGTCGGAAGCATTGCTTGAATGTTTGATATGACAATATTGTGATCAAGTATGGCACATTATCTTTCTGTAAAGTTTTCTACGCGTTTTGTGATGTCAATACAGGGGCTCCTCAAGTTACAACAGTCTCGACTTACAACATTTTGAGTTTACAACACTCACTCCCACTCCGACTCAGCTTACACCATTATCCTCGTACTTACGGACGACGTGGGTGAGCTAGTTCGGTTGCATGCGGTGGAAGAATGTGCAGCAATCCACCGTATGGGTGAGGAAGTTTTCCTTGTCATTTTTCTGTGGCTTAGTTGTGTTTTTATGACTTTGTTAGCTGTATTAGGATCGGTAAGTGACTAGGGTGTGTTTCAATTTACACCAAGATTTCGGGTTACATCACTATCGATGAAACGGATCAGTAGTGTAACTCCAGGACCCCTGTACTTAAAGATCAACTATATGTTCTGAATGAATTGTGTATTGCATTGATTTACCAGCAATTGCTGTGCCCGAAACAAACTTCATATTTTAATTTGTACTAGAGATGTGTGAGTCGCTTGAAAAAACAATATTCTTCCTCAAATGCTTTTAAATTTACCAAAAAATGAAATGCATTAGCTTATGCTCCTCCCTCTCCTAAATTAAGTCCTGCCTCTATGTTGCACTGTTCTGAAATTGCCTTTTTCAATAAGAACCCATTTTCTCAGGCTGTGTAGTTGAGTTACAGCCGGGATGGCAGGTTGGATTACCTAACAAATGTTTAACAACAGTATGAATGATTTAAATGAGAGCGTCTGCTAAATGCCGTAAACGTAAACGTAAATGAGAAGAGCTTCAGATGTAGAATGTGCTGCAACTGATACATCACTAGAAAAAAGACTTCAGAATGGAGTGTACAGCTGTCAAATCTGAGTGTATCCAAAACATCTAGGGAGAAAAATAGACTTCCATTTAGAGGTCACACCCTTAGGTAACTATACGGCAGTGGCTGATTCGCATCCTGACTCTCACACACACCCCTGGTGTATCTGTCATCCTGAACTGTACACAACTGCCTGCCAGGCCATATATGGGATTGGTAGGAGGATGGAGCAGCTTCAGGCAGGGTGGGAGAGCTACATCACCCTGCAGTTTACAAAAAGCAAATCATCTCACGCTATAAACACTTTGCTCAAACCCAGCAGGAGCAACAACGAAACCAACTCCAAGTATGTTTCTTTTTTCACTTCAGGAAAAAAGACATTTCTTCAGGCCTAAGCGCATGGGACTGTTCAGTGTTTGTGACTTATTAGATTATGAGAAACATGTAAATATTGACTATGGAAAAGCATTTACAAAGCTTGTTGTGATAAATTTGGAACTGATTTGCCAAATGCCAATTTCCAGCGAAATGTTCTGCAGAAACAAATGAACTTGGATGAATCTGACTATAACCTGCATTAAATAAGCCCAGAGTAAATACACAGCCAGTGACTGATGTACAACAGTCCTAACATCATACCCAACACTCATGTCATGTTTCCACATCACTCTGTCCTCTTCTGAACTCTAAAAGTCAAAATATCCTAAATGTCCATACAATTCAAAATATGAACTATCTTGTAAATGTTCCTCACAGGTACTCTATTTCATTTCAACTGATTATTCTGTTCAAACACAGGTGAAGTAAATAACATTGATCCTCTTGTTGCAGTGGCACTGGGTGGGATAAACTAGGCAGCAAGTGAACAGTCAATTCTAGAAGGTCAAAAAATGAAAAATGAGTGAACATACGGATGTGAGCAACTTTGACAGGGGGTCAAACTGTGATGGCTCGACGACTGGGTCCGAGCCTCTCCAAAACAACAGGTCTTGTGGGGTGGTCCCAGGATGCAGTGCTTTATTCCTACCAAAAGTGGTCCAAGAAAGGACAACCTGTCAACCAGCAACAAGGCTAGCCTGTCTGGTCCAATTCTACAAAGCTACTCTAGCACTAACTGCTGAAAGGGTTTCAGTGTATCTCAGTTTGCTCTGTTTGGGGTCTGAGTGACTATTAGGTGTTGACTTGGTCTCTAAATTTCTCACATCTCAAACCAATTGAGCTAATGTTCTGAACAACCTTGTTTGATCCATGGAGGCCCCACCTTTTTAAAGGACATAAAAGACCTACCGCTAATGTCTTGGGGCAAGAAACCACAGAACATGGACTTATATGCATTATATTAATAGATATTAAATTATCATATGATTATCATCTCTGTTTTATTCATTACTTGTAACCGTTTGCAGACACACATTCCCCTGTTATTGTAAGGCGTGGCCCTGGATCGGAGTTGGAGTCAGCAACAAACAGACAACTGTCTCCGGAGAACCACTGCAGATCTGTGTCGTTAAATGTATTTTGCAGAAATAATGTTCACATTTGAGTCATTGGGAATTCAGTGCATCTCTTTTTCAGTGTGCAATCATATGGGGGAATACACATTCCCTCTTTAAGACGTTGTCATTTATTTTCCCCCAAAGTTAAATGCTGTAACACTCCTCTGTAGAAGCTCTCCAAAACACTGAGGAGACGATTTACAGATGCTACAACCTTTATAAGGAATAAGCAAGCGGAGAGAGCACTGTTTGGACAAGGGAAATGCAGGCCTGTCCAGTTTGGCCTGAAAGTCATTGAGAGAGAGAGACAGAGAGAGAGGAGAGAGCCAGAGAGAGAGGAAGAGAGAGACAGAGACAGAGAGAAAGACAGGGGGTGGGGGGCAGAGAGAGAGAGAGAGAGAGAGGAGAGACAGAGAGAGAGAGTAGAGGAGAGAGAGAGACCTACAACGAAAGAGCCCTTGTGTGCATGTGTGTATATGTACGTGTGTTTACATATGTTTGTTTTAAATATTTTTAAGACAAAATATCCTGACTTTGAAGGACAACCAGACATAAAACAGCACAAATCTACAGGGCCAACAAAACGATCCTGACCTTGTGATGTGCTTTTTAGAAGATCTCCATGTTTCTTTGTTTAAAACTGAAAGAACAAAGCCATTCCTTTTTGATTGCTCAGTCTATGGTGCTATTTAGGTTTCAGGGTCTGAAAATTCTTATTTCTCATTTTGATGATTTTCTAAGTGGAAAAGTTACTACCAAAAACACACCTGGTTCAACTCACCTAATAATTGTCTGGTTTTGTGAGTGTGTAGGAGCGGAGCTGCCGAACTGCGCTGGACCAGATTCAGGCCCCTCTGAGGACATTTGTGCTACAGCTCTGCACAGTAGGACAGTGCATTACTATTTCCTTGCCAGACAGATCTTCCTGTAGGTCACTGGCAGTGATGGGGCTTTTCATATATAACCAGTCTGCAGTCTTCCAGGTCTTGCCTTGACCAGGAAGATATTTGGTAGAATCTTCTCTTGTTTTGTAAAAGCCAGTCCCGGTACCTTATCTTTTCAGCATCAGTAAGTTTCCCATTCTAACTCAGTTGTTTAGATGAGTCTACAGGTGTTGAATGTGAGCACAAGACCCTGTGATGTTTGAAGGGCCTTTAGATTATCATACTCTGGAATTGTCAACACCTGTACACTTGTGGTGACATTGGAAGGGTGTCAATTTTTTTGCACATGCCACCTTTTGTTGATTTTTGAGATGGCCATGGTCTTGCTGTCTATTACCGAGCCATTTAGGGTTAAGGATGGCTGAAAATGGGTGGAGCAATTAATTTTTAATTGAACCACAACAAACAGTGACACACATCTTGTTTTTAACTCCCCTGAGCTTTAGTGTCTTAAAGGCTGTAGCGCTGTGGTTTTGTCACTTTCTGGCCCCTAGAGTTGTGACAGTACAATGCTCGCCCTGAGAATCACTTTTCCATGTACACTGTCCACCCCACCACTCTCTCTCCCCTCTAAGTGTGTCGTGTATTTGTGTGTGTGTGTGTGTGTGTGTGTGTCAGTACTTCTCTGCTTCTTTTTGCATCTCTTCTCGTTTTTGCCTGCGGAGCTCTCTGCGACGTTCAAAGTCTTCCTCCATGGCGTCTCACACACACTCCTCTAGTTTGCTCACTGAAACACAGGACAGAGAACAGGTAGGTACAGTTGCGGTACACATTTCTCCCACTGTCTGCTTTATATCCCTGCAGGACTCCCTACACACTCTTAGCCTTTGACAACTACCAGAAAAGGCAAACCCTACACACACGATAAGCTTAAATCAACACCGTCCTTCACTCCCTCTATCAGTTTCTCCTTCTCTGGTTCTGTTTAAAGCTTATCTGGACATCATCTTAATCTTAATTATCATCATTATAATCATTTCTGTCTCTCCACAGCCTTTCTCTTCAGTCATGAAGCAACAGGTCAACAAGAGAAAATTGTATTTTCGACCGCAAAATATTTGGGTTTTTTTTCAAACTGTTAATTACATTTCTTTACATTTGGACCAATAAAAATAGGGCAAAATAACTTCTTATTCATTTCCGTAACCTTTTAATCCTCACATATTTCGTGGGAACCCAGAGCATATCGGGGTCTACGGGCTGGGACTCAACCTGGGCAGGGCACCGGCCCACTGCAGGGCACACACACACACATTATTCACTCACACACACTCACACCTACTGTCAATTTAGACTTTGGGGGAAACCGGAGACCCCGGCGGAAACCTAGACCACCACAAGAAAAACATGCGGCAAAATAGGTTTTCAATCCAATTTTGGACACATAGGTTTTTGCTCATAAAGTGACAATATTTACAGCAATGACAGCAACAATCTTATAAAGTTTTTCCCAGCTACGACAATGTTCTTTCTGTGGTATCCTTTGTACACATTGACAAGAAAGACAGGTAAAACCCAAATAGAATTAAATATATGGCTTTTAATGCAGACAAAATGGACATAATTATGGATAAACTTTAGACGTTTTTCATTCTAGGCAGCAGTTCAGTATAGTGCCAAAAACACAAAAATAGTGAATTTGACATTCCTTAAACACTCACTTGAGTTTGAAACAAGGGTGTAAGGATTTAGGGAGGCAATTTGAACAATTAAGAATGGCAACTTGTTATTAATAACCTTTGCATGATACCTACATGAGCCATGTAACTCCAATGCAAAACAAAAGTAGCAAACATCAAACAGCAGACATGTCTGACAATGTGTGGGTAAGAGGAAAAGAGGACATGAGCTATCGCTCAACTATGACCTAAAGCCTTCTTGTTTGGGAACTATTTTGAATTTTCAGTGGCTCCTATTGTGACAAAAGGCAATATTTTTAGGTTGACTGGAGTATTAGGGGTTATAAGAAAAGCTTGTTAAAACATCAAATTTATTCAGTTTTCCATTGACCCTAAATGTGGTTCATCAACCAAGACATCTTTGGAGCCTGGATCTTTTCTTTTGCAGTTTCGTGCTGGAGCTATAATGTTGCTAACAAACTAGAAGTCAGTAGTTGCCCAAATCTCCGTTCAGCACTTCCTTAAGGTGGTGCAGGATTGTTGTGTAGGTGCGTACTTTGGGCAACTTATTGGACAACAGGAGCATATGACAGCAGCATATGAATATGGACTAATGTTTTATGTTCATGCATTTCAAATCTTAATCGCTCAAAGTAAGTCATACTGTGACTGAAACCACACAGGCAAGTGCCAATTTAATGAGGAAAAATGAAGTGGGTTTAGGGAGATTTGGTTGACTATCAATGTCAAGTGATGTTAGCAACATTAACCTCAAAGCTTCAGCATTAATTAAATTTTCTGATAAATTA
>JBBPDB010000032.1:8265144-8299010 GCA_037974465.1 Brachypetersius altus | reverse complement strand
GGAATTCTTAAGCACTGATGTACGTCGCTCTGGATAAGAGCGTCTGCTAAATGCCGTAAATGTAAATGTAAATGAAACATAGGCAGCATATAAAATGTACTTTATGTAACAGTATATAAGCTCATGTGCAATAAAGCAAATGTTTCATTAAAGCTACAAGGAACAATACATTGTGAGCTTGTGTATGAGAGTGGGGCAGGTGTAGCATAATTGCTTCAAATGTGTGTGTGTGTGTGTGTGTGTGTGTGTGTGTGTGTGTTTGAGAAAAAGCAACAATTCAGTTCAGGAGTGTATCTGCATGTGAAGAGTACAGGCTTGATTTAAGAAATGTATATGCAGTTGTTGTATATGCACTTTACAGACAAAAGTATTAGGACACACCCCTTAATTACTGAATTCAGGAGACAAACTGAATGCTTCAGGATACCAAGACAACGCCATGCTTCCAACATTGAGGACACAGTTTGGGGAAGAACCTTTTCCAGCCCAGCATGACTGTTGACCAGTGCACAAAGAAAGGTCCAAAAATTCTTTTGTCTGTATAGTGGAACTATAAATATTATTGTAGTAAGTTTCATTTAGCATTGAGAGTCTGTGCTTAGATGTTTGTCCTTGATGAATAATTGAATTATGCATGTGTTTGAACATCTCTAGGTGGTAACAGAATCTACTGCCAATATCCGATATCCTCCATGCACGCACCCAGCTTCCTGTACCTCAGTGTTTATACAACAGCCGGATTTGTGAGTGCAAGATGAAAGGACGCATTTTTCACGGCATGTTTGGCAGTTTATTCATCAGGGCCATCAAAGTCAAGGACAGTGAGAAGTAATGTTCTTTTAAAAACCCGACTCTTTTAAATCTGTAATTAGCATTAGTGTCGGCAATTACAGCTCAGGCCACAAGTCACGGAAGGAACGCCATGCTGTTGGAAGTTGGAACAGCTGGAGGCTGGTGGTTTATTAGCTCCCTTACTGGCAGTAACTGTGCAACTCAATACTGTAGATTAGATCGATTTTATCACCGTAGAGGTTATATATATATACACAAGTTTGGACACAGCATCTCATTCAATGACTTCCTTTGTTTTTATTATTGGCTACATTGTAAATTCATATTGAAAACATCACCTATTGCTCTGATGACAGCTTTGCATGCTCTTGGTATTTTTCAGTTAGATTAATGAGGAATCGACCTGGAATGGTGTTTAATTAACAGGAGTTCTTTGTCAAGAGTTCATTAGTGGAATTTCTTCTTAATGTGTTTGGGATCATCATTTGTGTTGGTATGGTTGGTACACAGTTAGTTAGGGGTGGTGGTGACTAAGAGGTCATGGGTTTGAATTCTACATTCAGCACCACAACAGGGTCCCTAAGCAAGACCCTTAAGCCCAAATTGCTCCAGGGAAACTGTCCCCTGTAGTTAGGGAATGGAAGTGGCTTTGGATAAAAGCGTCTGATAAATGCCGTTAATGTAAATGATCCGATTCCACAACGGTTCTACTCCACATCATGGCAGGAACTACTTTATTACAAAACATATCCTGATTTGTTTAACTCTTTTTTGTTTACTGCATTATTCCATGTGTATTCCATTTGTTTGTTTTCAGTATTAATCTACAATGTAGAAAATAATAAAAACAAAGAAAATACACTGAATGAGAAGGTGTCTCCAGGTGTATGCAGTAGTCAATGCCTACCAAAAGTGACCCAGTGATCCAGTGACAGATCCTCAGTGCCTGATGCGCATGTGGAGTAAAGGCAAGTATATCTGTTCTGAGCTACTGTAGCACAAACTGCTGAAAAACTGCTTGCAGTGTGTGGTGCTGTGTAGCCACAGAGCGCTCAGAGTTCCTAAAGCGCTTAGGAACAACTTGGGGAACATGACAAAGAGTTCAAGGTGCTGACTTGGCCCCCAAATTACCCAGATCTCAATCTGACTGAGCATCTGTGGAATGTGCTGGACAAACTAGTCCGATCCCTGAAGGTCCCATCTCACAAATTACAGGACTTAATGGATCTGCAGCTAACGTCTTCGTGCCAGAAACCACAGCACACCATCAGAGGTCTTGTGGCCTTAATGGGTCAGGGCTGTTTTGGGGGCACGAGGGGGATCTAAACGAAATTAGGAAGATTGTTAAGGCTGTACAAATGCCAATTCAGTATTTTTTCAGTTGAAATGCATCACCTAAGACAAAACTGCTGCACTACTCCACATAACAAATACACAGATAGCAAACAACACGACATAGTACAGTGTGAGTGTGTCCTATGTCAGGCTAGGCTTAGCCTCATTCTTTTTCTGCCAATACTGGTCTGAAACCAAGACCCACAGACACTGATAAATAGAAACAAATTACATATGCTAAACATATTAATGCATGAAATAAGGAAGGTATTGCGAGTTGCTATGGAAACATTAGCATTTATGCAAAACATTCAGTGGTACTTGGGTAATTGTTTATTTGGGAATGATTTTAATCAAGACTTAATTAGGAAACTTTTTTCAGAGCATCTTTCTACCATCTGGAGATGTGTCACTGTGCCCGTTTACAGATTCCCACAGTCAAGGGGATTCCCCTTCAGAGCCACACGAAAACAGTGGCCACAGGCCTAAAAGATGCGTTCCATGACACCACTGTTGAGAGGAGTTGGGGTTGGTGTAGCTCAGCATAACCAAACATGGTAAAAGACACTGATGCGCCAAAGCTCGCAGATATTAAAGCACATCTTCACTCTATATAAGTACCGCATCCCTTACAAGCAGCATGCATTGACTTGCATCAATGCCCTACTAACACATACAGTCAACTTCGAACTCAAATATAATCATGAAACATCGCAGCCTAGAGTGGTCTACCTCTCATAAAACCCTGATCAGACCTTTAGGAAACTGCTGAATGTCTGTGCTGCATGTAGACAATGCAACTTCACTACATCCCTTGAAGAACTTCCTCCTCCACCTTATATGGCAACAGCAAATGGAAGCTGAAATGGTTTGTGTTGCAGTGAGTTTGCTGCAGAGTTTGGTTTACACTAGCTGATATTTTTAGCCTCCCAATAGGTGATACAGACACAAGTAGATTCCACTTTATGTGTTTTCAGTTTTCCATGGTCCTTGACAGTCAAGATGTGCGTGTTGCTAACGTCATTCCGCTGTCTGGTTAGTACATATGGAAAATGTACAATTGGAAAAATCGGATTCGTTGTTTGATATACACACATGAACCATACACATCAATGGAATTATAAACGTGCCAAGTGATTAAAACCACTATGCCGTTATGGGCCTTTTTAAATAGCTGGCCAACATTAGCGTATTGTTGATAAAGCACACAGCGCGGTCGTATTCATTGCAATTATTATTGCTGCTAAACTGAATTACTGATTGGACATTGGGATATTTTATCGTTGTGCTTTATCATCATATTGTTGTACCCAATAACCTCTACGGTGGTAAAATCAGTCTAATCTAGTCTTGAGTTGCATGGTCAGCTTGGTAATGAATAAATACAGTAGGCAGCTGGACAGCATTATACAGCATTATGAGTTCCTGATTTTTTTTAAAGGTCAGACACAAATTGTTTGCAGAACCAGTCTGTCCCTGATAAACCTTCCATGCTTCAGTATGAACTCCTTCTGCTTCATGCAGAAGCTTCCATGGAAATAGGATTACGTCTATTTTAACGTGCCCTCGGGGCTAATGATGAAATTGGACCTCATACTAAATGACTGAGTCCATAATGACCACGTGCAAACACTGTCCCATGCGTTCTCAGGGAAACCCATTTCCTTTTACATTAGCGCAGCTGCACCTGTGTCACCGTGGAACAGAAATCCTCCTGTTCACTGACGATTCAGCATCCATCTGCACTAAGGCCTATGGCACCGAGGCACTGGACAGAGTCCAAGCACAGAATAGAATTAGCATAGACACAGTACATTTGAAAAGGCATGTGCTGAAAAGACGGGATGAATCGTTTCAAAGTCCGCTCTGATTTATAAGCCACTTTCTCACTGCTTTCACAGGTCTGAGGAAAGACATTCATCAAAAAAAAAAAGATTTTGGATCATTTACTCTGGTCTTGAAAACTAGGTTTCAGGCTATGCTAAAGGTGCCCAATTTAAATGCACTCTACTTTCCCCATTTTCTTAAAAGGCAAAAGAACATTCTAGGATTTACATTAGAGCAACTATTCCAAAGGTTAAGAAGGGCTGAGCGGCAACATGTTGCTTGACGTGCTAACATCAGACTTCAACATGTACGGCATGCGTCCAGTAGATAGATCTATCACAGCAGCATCTGTTCCTTATAACATCTAATTTGTGTCCTCGCAACGGGCTCTGTAAAAGTCAGGATGCCAGTGTGGGCATGTTTGAATTATTACATGCCCGTTCGCTCCTTTGAAATATTCCTGGCTTTGATGTTCAGCGCTCATACGCTCTCTCTCAATCATCCAACAGCATGCAAAGTAACAAGAACTTTTGTGGAGGCATACCTACATCTCCATCAGAGCATTCCTGAAGACCCCCTAAGACATCTGGCCGTGCTTTTGATTATGATCAAGTCTACACTGTCTAATATGACTATAAACAATTTCTTCTGCCCTGCCATAGCTGGGAACCAGCCTTGGCACGTCGCCTCCTCAACAGATCAAGGCTACTCAGAAAGGCAGTGCATCAAGCAGCTGGTATTCGCATTTTTTTTCCATCCAGTCAGCTTTAAAATAGTCTTGCAAACACAGTTTGAGCTGCTTGCTTCGTTGTGCATTTCTTTCATTTTCAAAGGAAATCATGTTCTCCAATTAGAATCGCCTGAAAAGGTCATGAAACTCGGCATGTCAGCCATTTCTCCAGTTTTGGATCATTTGCTCAGAGAGTTTACAGATTTCGTTCAAAAGCAGCAAAAAATGCTCTCGCAAGAAGAAGCCTTAATTGCAGCAAAACACATTCCCAGTCTCCTGGGAGACAAGGCATCGATCACGGCCAGACGCTCTCATGGTGGAGAAGGTCTCCAGCCTTGTGGCTAATACCATCTAAGGAAAAGGACCTGACTTGGCATGACCATACTCCAGCTCCAAAGCCTTTCCACTGCAAGAAGCCTGGTTAATGTATAATAAACAGTTTGCTAGAATGGAACAGATTCAAAGACAAAACCTCAGAGAGGAATTTGGGATTTTTCTTTTAATTTTTTCCTCTTTTGTTTATTTAATAATTTCTGTAAGACTCGGAAAACATCTGCGCATACTTTTGATGGACCTACCCAGAGAAACGCCGGTTTCGGCTTTCTGTGACCTCATGATTGAGGAACGCTAAATGTGCCAGTTCTTCATCATCTCTGGTCAGGCTCTGCTCTGCAGGACTCTTGTACCGTTCCCAACTCAACCAAAACGGCTCTGCAACATCATTCATTCAGTCGCTCTGGGTCTGCGCCTCAGACAGTAGCAAGGACACGCTGGTGTGGATGTGCTGGGGGCCTGTTTCTGAACTGTAGCTGAACTAGTCCTTTTAAATTCAGTCTTATATCCTCATGTAGGAAAATGTATTGGTGTACAATACAATGGCGCTATTATATTCATAGTATGCATTTCCCTTCACAACATAAGAAGACTCATTATTTATGATGACAAATCCAGTTTTTACACAGTGAACCTGCCTGCTTGGCAGTTCATTGGGCAATTTTTTATTTGTGTTTTATTTCACATTGTGTGGGCTTCAAGAACACATGACTAAACACTAACTAACATATTTCTAGGTCTTTCTGTTACCCAAAGATGCAACATTATTTGCTTGTTAATTGGCAAAATAACATTTTAAGGGGGTAAATACAAAACGCGTCTTTTTAAATAGTTAAATAAAGAGCTCCATTGAAAGAGTCTTGGATAATTACGCAGGTGTAGAGGAGCCTTCAAACCCAGCTCACTGCCTCATGTTATATGTGTCTTAAAACTGCAACGCTGATCTCCCGAAATGCAAGTAATAAACTGGTTGATTATCAAGTGTGTGTTTTATGTGAAAATGTGCTGATTCGAATTTTGGTCCTATGACTATAGACTACTAGATTTCAATCTTTATCATTATGTGTAGTATTTTATTATTATGTGCAATAGTATTACCGTGTGCATTTTCTTATTGGGAGCTAAATCATTTAATTACATGCAATATCTTGTCATTATGTGTACTAGTCTTACCATATGAAATATTTTTGTCCATAATACTGATCTCTATTATCTACAATAACAGACTTGGTATGGAGAACAACTACGGAAGACTCTTTGCGTTACTAGTAAATGACCTAGCAGCAAGTTAATTATCTATAGAATTTATACCTCACCAATGTGTGCATATAGCATAGAATATTTTGCAGTTTTTTTTTCTGGTGAGCTTTTATCTGACTTTTATTTTAGACTTAATATTTATATGGTTCTTGCCTCAGTGTGTCTCTGTGACTGAGCAGGAATTTTCTCCAGGATTGGATTATAATTAGTCCTTTATCCCAGGCATGGATGCATTTCACACATAACTGCAAGGTGTACAGGGAAGAAGTTTACATGTTTATTGACCTGCTCCGATACTTTGGACCTTAAACTTAAAGCAAAGCCAATTCTGTTTTTGCACATTGTTTTAGTAAACCCAGAGGTAATATTGGTGCTATTTCTGATAACTGGGACTTTGTGGGTGGCGTTCCTGTACATGGATTAAGCTTAGTTGAAATAACAAAACTGCACATGTGCTTTTTAGTGTAGATTAGGACTTATATGTAAGTTTAGGCTCTGAGAGGAGTGCTTCAGCATCTGTTTGCTTTCAGCAGAGTCTGGCTGCTGAGAATAATTACCGCATTTCCCAGCCCGCTCCCGTCTCGCTGCAGAAGAACAGGGCAGTGCCTCCATCCTGCGTCCAACCCGGGCCAAAACCCTGCACTCGCTGCTCTGAATTACCTCCTGTATAAACTTCTCCCACTAAAACAGTCTGCTACCGCTGCTGCTGTGCATTCCTCACACCGCTGCTCTCATCGCTCACCAGCCTCAGAGTACTTACAGCCAATCAACTGATGATTCACAGTTTTCACCACGTCACTCTGCACCAAAATAGATCAACTTGACAAAGCTCAGCTCAGAAACATCATAAAAAATAACGCAAACATTTTCATTACACTTTTATATGTTGTAATATCCTACACTAAACTTAAAAACGATTAATCCAGCGCTCGTGCTTGGGGTGCACCTGTAAGGATCCACACCTTTACCGGTACTGCAAACTGTTCCTTTTGTCAGTTAGATTCATTTGATTTGCCATTTATTCCATGCATTATACATTATGGACATTTTGCAACATGCTGGCAAGGGTAGGGAGAAAAGATTGTGCACTGTACCCTATAAATTAGTAAATAAATAAATAATAAGGTATTATAAGGTAATTATAAGTGGAGAAAAAGTTCATGGCCCCACCAGGCTCGTTTGGTGAGGCATCACAAAGGGAGACCACACATGAATACCAATGAAATAAAGCAATTTAATCAAGTAAATAAGAATGATTAAAATAATAAAATGTCAGGAAAACATAGGCCAAAGCTATGCTAAAGAGGAGCTTCCTGTCAGCTCTTTTCTAGTCCAGTCATGCTGTTAAAGTGCAGAGGCGCGTGAAGGACACTTACCTGAGAAACAGGTGGGCTGTGATGCCACGGTGGGCTGCAGAGAGAGTTTGGTCCTGTTTTCTGACTCCTCTCTAAATAAAGCCAAGCTCTTTGGGCACCGCCTCCTGGTGCAGAGTGGGTTGAACAACCCCGCCTCTAGGCGGTCATTCTCCAACAAACTCCTCCCCCTGAGCGCTCTGATTGGCTTTTTATTGAAATCTAGCCAATAAGTGCACAGAAGGCGGGGCTTTACGGAAAACATGTGGGTAAAAAAAGAAGCTGTTGCCTCGCAACAGGAGACGCTGAGAAGACCATGCATGTGCTCTCAGTTCCTCAGTGTTCTCCAGTTTTGTGTTAGTTAAACACGCTTTTGTGTAGAAAGAAGGACAAACAGGCCTCAGAGACGAAGAACACTGTGAGTGTGAATTACTAGCCAGTCCTAGCGGAGGAGTAAGGCCTTATACAGGTGGGAAAAAATAACTCACTTAAGGTCTGCTCATAATCAATCAAAGGCAGTAATTCAGGGTTGGTGTTATGATTCTGTCCAGCTGGCCTGTTCATCTTCACCCACAGATTTCTGACTACTGTACTGAGCTGAGAAGTGATGAAACCCTGTAGGCTATGGATATATACTGTATACTGCAGCGGTAGTTTATTTCTCTTTTTTACACATAGTTGGATGGATGGATGGATGAATGGATGGATGGATGGATGAATGGATAGATACACTATATGGACCCCATTTGCGATGAACTGGAACAGAGATTGTGAGTCAGGCCTTCTCGTCCAACATCAGGACCTGACCTCATAAAGAATAAGGACTATTTCCCACAGAAACTCCAAATTCTTCCAAGAAGAGTGGAAGCTGTTATAGCTGCAAATGGGGGTCCAACTCCAGATTAAAGTCTATGTATGTGAAAACAATGTCATTAAAGTCCCAGTAATGGTCAAGTACACCGATACTTGTCTGTTTACAGTAACCCACTTTTATGTGGATCAGCAGTTGCGGATTCAGTCTAATGTATATTTTTTCTGAGAATATTTCCACATAAAATATTACTATGTAAATATTGAAAGTACCTTTCCTTAAAGGTAATGCATTAAACTGAGTTTAAAATTAAATTAAAGTGTTCTTGGAGCATATGCCCCATATTTAGGGTTTATACTATAAAAATAGGCATTTTAGGCATTTGTTTTACCAACTCGGATTTTCACTATATGCGTGCTCTTGGATGGATGGATGTTTAGATAGTCAGATAGTCAGATAGATAGATAGATAGATAAAGCTGCCCTTAGTGAAATAGAACAGGGGGAAGAACTTTATTCTCAGGCAGACGTTCCTCACTCTCCCAGGAGTCGCCTTGCTGAAATGATGGATGATTTATGAAGAACATCTTCCAAAACAACTTCTGTGCTGAGCTTTTCCATACAGAACTACAGCAGAACAGTTTATCCAGCATAAAATATTCCATTTTAAACTGGTGCATTTTTCTCCTTTTTTAGAACTTTTGGCCTAAATGTGAACGACTAAATCTCAACAAATAAAAAAAAGAACATTCATCAGAAGTATACTTAAGTATAACTAGTATTTAAAAACGATCAGAAAGGTACAAATCCATCTGTCTTTTTACTTCATGAGTTGCTACCAATTTTTGGTAGTAGAACATGTGAGGGAGAAAGGTATCGACTAATTACTGATATTTACTGATATCCTCCTCCTCCTTTCTATACTTATCATCCAAAACTGATGCATGTGGGCAAGAACAGCATTCATCACAATGACCTGGAAATTTCCTGTCTGGCCAGCAGTGACTTTTACACCATCAGTGAGGCTGTGGCCTCGTTTGAACAGACCACTCGATATCACCTTTGGGACATATTTGGTAAGGGAAAGTGAGGCCAGGCTGCTGAGATCTGCGCTACATGTTTAAGGAAAGAAATGTCCATGTAAACAGCAGTGCTGAGGTGAACGGTTCGGGCCCTCAGCCAGCATCTCTTTTTTCAGACATGGGATAGAAACACACACCGCGTCGGTCACGCAGTAAAGAAAGGCAGTGCACTGCTATGTATTTTTCACCGACAACAAACAGTATTGTGCAAGTCTTAAGCACCTGTGAAAATTATATTTAAAATATATTTAGACAAGCAGTGATTTTTGTCACGTTAATATTACTAAATATACTAAATAAAACATTATACATTATACATTATACGCAATAGTCATGTGGAAGTAAAGTATTACTTTACTGGTTTTACTCTAGCAGTCCTTAACTGAATTAAATCAGGAGCTGCTGAAGGAATTTCACAGATCCAGTCAAGGGCTGGAGGAACCGAGGAGGAATCTGGAACCGAACCTGTGTTCTCCTCCCCAGCTCACTAAATATCAACTACTTTGACAAACGAAATAAATCCTGATATTTTCAACTGCTTTCTTGATTGTTTGCATTTATTGGAATGTTAATGCTGCCAGCAAAAAGACACTTTATCACATGCTGTGAAAAATGGCTTTAAACAGGTGCCCATGCCTTTTGAACAGTACTGCATTTGGTTAAAGATTCAGTCAAGTTTCTGTGTTGAGATGTTAAATAATAATATATTATATATATTAATATAATATATTGTGTATGTGGTTTGTCACACTATATGACATACTGACAGAAGGCCCACAATTTTGTCCACTGATTTATAAAAATGAACATACAAATAAAAGATTTAAACTTCAGGAAGGCTGCTAGTGTTGTTTTCAGATGCATCCATTTTAAGGAAAACAGTGTCAGAAACCCCATGAACTGTAAGCTTCTATAACTTCTTAACCTCATAACAAAACTAAGGAAGCAAATTTCAGAAACTAAACATGACTTGTCCGATTGACTATGTTTGAAATAAGGAGAAATTTGTGTACATTTAATTCTTGGCTGAACTCTAGCTTTAATTATGTCAGCACCGGTCTGACATAAGCAGTAAAGTGCAACTTTAACACACAAGCGATGATATCTTTGTTTTCAGTGAGTCTTGGTCTAAGCCAAAAGCCCCAGATCCTCAGTGGAATTCTTGGCAGCTCTTTTGCCTCTCATTCCTAGTACGATTTTACACGGATCCACTGCCTCTCTTTTACATCACAGCTTCGGGACTGTTTTTTATTTCAGGCTTGTCATGAGATGAGTCTCCACTTCTTGTCCTAATAAAGTCACCCAGGGAAACTGACTTACACTGATAATGATTTTTAGAACTAAGTTTTGTGACGCTTCAGAAGCTTGGACATGACAAACAGGTTCACATGGAGCCGAGTATGTTCTGGTACGCAGTGAACACTGAATAATGGAGGGAACTCCATTATTGTAAAGAAACTCTTAACTTATCCAGATTGCTATCTCTGGACATTTAAGGTTTTAGGTTGTAAGAGAATAATTTGTCTCCACTAAGTGCTATAGGCGAGCTGAAATAAAGATGTTATATGGTGCACATTATAGTGCAGCTAATGCCTTTTTCCTTTTCGGGTCATAAATACGGCTCTGAAAACATCTCACCAGGTTGCTTCTGTACTAAAATCATTGCAGTTTTAGTGCAAAGCAGCACCTCCTTCTGGTAAAGGCTTCAGAATAATTTTATCTGGTTCATTATTGTACCATTTTCTCTAACAAACAAAAAACACACATGTCAAACTTGAGCCAACAGCTTTATTCCACTTGATATCTTCATTCCACAGCTCAGCAATCCAATGGCAGATTGAGGGAACCCTCATATTTTAGGCAAGCGCAGATCCTTATTTAGACCTCGTGGAAGCACATGAGGCTACAACCTCGCCTCATTATGGCTTTCTGCCCAGCCTTCTTATTAAAACTGCTGAATAAATGTTTATGCAGAAGCAATGAAGACAGCCTTCAACACATCATCGTTAAATAAGTCATAAATAGCAGTGGTTTTATTAAAACATGGAGTAGAAATAAAAGCATGGACACGCACTTCTATAAATACAGTACAACACACACACATAGAAAATACACAAACATCACAGATGACCTTCAGACAACATGAAAAACCCAGGACTGTTAATATACATAGGACTTTATAATCTAATCTAATCTATAGGACTTTAGACGCAACACATAAATCTATTTTCTTCCAAAAATATGTTTTCTTTTTTAATAAATAATGAAATACTGTAGGTTACTGGCTGTAAATGCCCATGTTCTTTTTAAAATCTAATATCTAAGGTGCAAAGAAACCTAACTAATATTTAGCAGAATGGAGTGACTATTACAAAGCGTACCTACCAGTGACCAAAATACATTCTTTAAAAAAAATCCTCCTGATCTGACCATTTTTATTAAAATATGGCACCAGGGCTTCTATCCAAAACAACTCCAGGGCAATAGTGTAGGTGGGTCTATGAAAGGCTCACTGCTGAAGTCATGCTTGGAATGAACTGTCCCTGCATGTAATTATGTTGAGGTACTTTTTTGTTTTAAGTGCATAAACTGTTAATATCCTATCTAACACATCTGACAGTGTATCCTGCAAAAAACATCATTTTGTTGAAAATCAACCCATTTCCCCACCATTTTTTAAGACAAAGGCACCACTGATTGTTTTTTTTTTCAAAGACCAATTTTGCAAATGAAATTAAAGCTGCAAGCAAACTTTACCACAAAGCGGTTATAAGTTACATATCTGTCGAGCGGCTGTAATTCTAAGTCGGCCTTCAGCCAATATAAAAGTATGTGCCTATTTATCCTTTCTGCAGTAATCAGTGGCAGTCAAGCCATTCAGGCAAGTCTTTGAAAGCTTATTTGAGACATCTACAGAAACAAGTAATGACTATTCATTATCTCATTACCAAATGTGTAACAGTGTAAATCACCCTCTTACCACCAACCCTCAGTGCACCATGAACAAAAATATTCCTACAACTGCCACCGCTGTCAACCTTATCAACACCAAACAGAAAGGACCCCTTTTTAGTTTCCTGCATTGGCCTTTCCTTGATCCTCCACCTTTTTGATCGCTGCCTGAATCTTGGCCTGGTCGCCCAAGAGCTCTCGAGGTTTGACGGGCCGAAGATTTTCATCCAGTTCCAGTAGAACCGGTATTCCGGTCGGAAGAGTGACGTTGACTATTTCAGCATCAGATATTCCTGTTAAGAAAGAGTGAAAGGGTGGTTATGAAACGAAAATACTTTTTTTGCTTATTTTCAGTTTTTTGCAACCAATTAAACGAAACAGAAAGCACGGATATCAGATCAATATCAACAAAAATACTGAAGCGGTTATCAGAAATGGAGCGGTTATCCAGCTCTATAACAAATCTAGTCTAAAACTGCAGTGCACAATGTCATGTTGCTAGTAAAGTGTAAATAAGAAGCATTATTTTAAACCTAGTACTTCTTAAAGAAGATATATTGAACTGACTGTACTGGCCAGTACTCTTATTTTTAATATCAGTATAGAATATTAAGTAGCTTCGTGTCCATCTCCAATTAAAAGTCAAGCTTTGAAATTAATCACGTCAGATATTTAAGTTAGGTAACAGCAGTGGAGATCAGTCATCGTTAATATGTTTAGAAAAGGTCAAGAGAACAAGGAGGCAGAGCCATCTGCAACTTTATATCTGCGCCCTTTAGACATATTCCTCTGTTTTGATTCTGTTAATAACATGCCCTCGGTGACTTCACCTCAGGACTTGAAAGTGCATAGTGCCTACATTAGACATAGTACCTACAAGTGCATAGTAATCTACATTATACATAGTGCCTAGATTAGACATAGTGCCTACATTAAGATGGTAAGCTGAGACAAGCGAATTTTTCAATTTTAATTTTCAATAGGAATGGTCTTGCCCACAGCTAGGCTTGTCTTGGTGATCAGGAAGTCATGGGTTTGATTCCCAAGACTGCTAAGCACCTCTGAGGTACCCCGAGTTAGGTACCAGCCCACACACTGCTGCCCGCGCGCTGTGTTCCTCGCTGCTTCACTTGGTGAATGGGTTAAATACAGAGAAAAAAAATATTGTGCTGTTCACACGGTGTGCTGTGGTGTGTTCACGTATGACAGAATGGTCACTTTCACTTTTAAGGGTACCTCAGTAATGATACTAGCAAGGTTGGGAGTCGAACTCACAACCTTCTGATCGCAGGGGCAACGCCCTAACCACAAGGCCGACAAATAACAGAGAAGAGTTCTGTCTTCTCCCTGTTTTTGGATAGTTAACATTCCCCTGGGCCTTTGTTTATGTGTCTGTTCCATGTGAGGATGTTTTAGTCTTAGCCCCACCTTTAGCCCCGCCCCCTTGTTATCCTGTTCACCTGTATCTAGTTCCTGTCCCAAGTGTTCTCAGATACTTAATTAGAAAAGAGACTGTATTTCTGTCTGTGTTTGTGGATTCTTCATACAATTTGTTTTTGGTCTCTGATATGGTAATTTCTGTTTCCTGTTCTGTTTCTGTAGTGCTGCTGTTCTTGTTTACCTTTGGACCATGTGTGTCCACTGTGTGTTTTTGTTTGTGTGTTTGTTACTTGTTCTTTAACATTAAACCTTTTGGATCCTGTGATTACAGGAGCGAGCCTAGACCTTCACATCATTACAGTAATAAAGTTGCATCAGCATTTGTGATATAGTAGTTTGCTAAATACAAACCCATTTAACATAGCAACTTATGTTCAAATATTTTGTATTTTAAAGTGGTTTATTTTTTGTCTGGAAGTAGGAAACAGGACAATTTATCACATTTATGCTGATTCAATGCCTCACCTGTCTAAAGCACCATCTAAGCAATTTCACTTCTGTTAATTTAGCATCATAAAAGACCAGAAAGGAATAGTTGGGCAAAAAAATCATACTCACACAACTTTCCACTAAATGTGGTCAGACACAAGAAGTAGTCACTCACTGTTTTTAGTATATCCTCAAACTTCTCTCCACTCGTTCAAACCCGAATCCTGCTCTTCATTAGGGTGGTGTACGCCTGATGTGGTTTAGGACTCAGGATGACTTACTGTGAGCTATAATAATGAACAAAACATCACTGCTACAGGCAGACAGCAGGGCTGGAGAGCACTGGTCTCAGGATTCTTCCGGATTTATGAGGATTCTGCAGACTCTAGATCAGCACTCCTACTTCTGTAGTGGTTTATGAACACTGTCTAAAAAGGCTGCCTGCAGCAGGTTGACATTTTGTTTCTTATTGCTGACAACACAGCCCACACTGACAGATGATGAAGAACAGGATGTGGATTCGATAGAAGTTTTGGGGATGACTTGAGTTGTATTGTTTTTAATGTACTAAGCTAGGGAAGCAAAATCTGGACTAAAACCATGTCTGGTCTGATCGACTACATTAGAGGTACATAAAAACGGTATAAAACAGATTTTTCACCCAACTGTTTCTTTAAGAAGGTAAAGGACATTAAACCAAGGGAAACTGGTGACTTCAAGTCGATGAGGTCATGCTGAAGTCGATGAGGACATACTGAAAATGGAACTGAAACCGGGGGCCTTAATGTAGGTTTGTTGTGTCTAACCAAGATATACACTTATTATGCATCTTGTCTTATTATACATTAGTAAATTCATCAGCCTGTCTGACTATTTTCTGTAAAAAGTGACTGTAAGCAAGTGTTTACCCTCTAGATGTTTAAGCAAGGCTCTGCAGCTGTTCCCATGAGCTGAAATGAGGATAGTTTTTCCTTTCTTGATTTCAGGAACAAGGATTTCATTCCAATAAGGCAAGAGTCTGTCTAGCACTTCTTTCAGGCTCTCAGCTTTGGGCAGCTTCTCTTTGGGCACATCGCACGTGTTGTACCTCCGGTCATTGTAGATCTCTGCAAAATAGGGGTGTGACTCGTCTATGGGGGGTGGGGTGATGTCATAACTCCGCCTCCACAGCTTAACCTGCTCCTCGCCATGCTTCTGTGCCATCTCAGCCCGGTTCAGGCCGATCAGAGCCCCATAATGGCGCTCGTTTAGCCTCCACGACTTAGTGACGGGGACCCACTCCTGACCCATGGCCTCCAGGACGAGCCAGGCTGTCTGAACCGAGCGGCTGAGAATGGAGGTGTAAACATGATCAAACTTGTTGCTGTGCTCCTTCAGCAACCGGCCACACTCCTGAGCCTCCAAGACTCCGTTCTCACTCAGCTTCTGGTCCACCCAGCTGCAGAAGCGGTTCTCTTTGTTCCATGCCCCTTCACCGTGCCGCAGCAGGAACAGTTTGTGCTTCGACATTAAGCAGGTGCAGCGTTTAGGCCTGAATGGGTTTAAAGAGATGAAGATGTAAAACATCTTCCCAATGGGAAAAATGATGACACTGCTATGTTCAGTAAAATACATGTTCTATTATTAAACATATCAAACCAAGCAATACGTGTCTATACTCCACTATAGTCTAAATAACTCACTTTTCAGAAGTTAGTATATTTTTGAAAACAATATTAAAATCAAACAAAATTGTAGTGAAAACATCATGGCGTTTTAAATAATTTCTTACAGAACTACCGGTGAATGAAAACATTCTGAGGTCAGAGATGTACATCCCAGTAGATCCTAATGACTTAAAAACTTACCCTCTATAACACACTTCACCAACAGCCCACACAGTAAGATGATAAATAGAAGATGACAGGAACCAAAAACACTGAAATCATACATAAATACCAAAAATACACTTCACCAACCGTCTCCACAATAAGGAGAAATACACTATATGAACAAAAGTATTGGGACAGACCTCTTAATTCAGGTGCTTCAGTGATGCTTCAGCAGACCAAGACATTTTGGACAACACCATGCTTTCAACTTCCAGCATGACTGTGTCCCAGTGCAAACTCCATAAAGACATGGCTGGATGAATTTGATGTGGAAAAACCTGACTGGTCTGCAGAGAGCCCTGACCTCAATCCCATCCAACACCTTTAGGATGAACTGGAATGGAGATTGTGAGCCAGGTCTTCTTGGTGCCTGACATCATAAACTTTGCAGAATGAATGGGCATACATTTCAACAGAAACTCCAAAATCTTGTGGAAAGCCTTCCATGCAGAGTGGACGCTGCACACCATATTAATGTCTATATATTTGAATGCTGTGTCATTAAAGTATCTGCTGGTGTAATGGTCGTGAGTCCCAATACTTTTGTCCATTAAGTGTTTATGGAGCATAACTACGAGGAAATGCCTGTCCTGGCCATCACCAGGTCTATTTGGTGTGTAAATGCAAGTACAGATATTTAATGTAAAAGCAAACTCCTGAGTTAAAAGAAGGTGTAATAATAATTTATAACAGGAGCTGTAACAGGAGCTAAAGAGCAAATCCTAGGCTGAAGGTTAGGGGTCAGGAATTAAATGTCAGCCTCCTAGCCTGCAGCAAAAAAACCACCAATAATTAAGAAAGATATACGAAGCCTGAAGACAGTGAGAAATGACTAAACGAAAGTAACGCAGCTTGTGGTTTAAAAACACATTCATTTTCGTCTCACCACAGGCTCAGAATCTCGTGTAACATTCCTTCCTTCCTCCAAAACCGTCCAGGCAACGTCACCCAGACTCATATGAGCACGCATATGTTGAGTTTATACGGTTTAATAACGCTTACAAATGTCAAATTGTTCGTTTGTTACTCACCAATTCCAGAAAACTGTCACGTACCGAGCCGGTTCTCCACCATATACGGCTGACAGAGGAACCACGATCAACACATCCTCCCTTAAGATTGATGTTTGCTCTCAGCCAATTAAAAGACGGAACGACCACAAGTAGGCGGGCGTACAAGCCACGCTCGACCAATAACGAACCAGAAAAAACAGAAATTTATATTTTAAATGCCACAACAGATTTCATAGCATTTAAAAATAATCATGCGTATCATCAGGAATTGAAGGTATATTTTAATACATTTCTATTTAATAAAAAATACCAAATACATAAATATGATTCACTTTCTTTCTGCCTTTCATTCCATACATGCTATCCATATTCTCCCCCCAATTAATCCTCTCTCCAACTCCTCCCTCTATTTTAAATGATAAGACGTATTACTCACCCATAAAGACTGGTTCAGTAATTGCTATGAAACTAATAGTGTGAGTTATGTAGTTATAAGAGTGAGTGAAAAGGATTATGGCATGTCAACACATTTATGTGTGTTATAGGAATTATATCAGTAGTTATGCCAAAATTTGAATATATTTTTATTTAGTATAAATACAAAAATACATACAGTAAATATGTTCCATCTTTTTCCTGCCTTTCATTCCAGACATGCCATCCATAGTCTCCCTGCAATTAATCATCTCCTCCCTCTGTTTCATTGTAAAGATTATAATATACTAAGACTTACTGTTCCCCCACAGAGCCTGATTCAGTAACTGCTATGAAACTAATATGTAAGTTATGAAGTTATGAAAGTGAGCCGACGGGTTGGTTCACATGCAGGCCTTATTAGCTGGTGAACTCGGGGTGGTGCTCAGTACATCCTGGTGATTTTCCTGTACTAACATACCAGCTAAACCTGGTAATTCACTGCCTTCACTGCCAAGTGTGTTTGATCAAAAAACCTGTGTTTCAGGACTCTTTCAGACTGTAGTCAAGCATCTCTGGTATAAGGGGTTAACTCAGCTTAATCACTTAAGGGCTTCAGCATTTTGAAGCTTAAGACCCAGCCTCAGCGCTCTTCTGTGATATTTCAAATCACTGATTCAGGTTTCAGTTATTAATCAAATAGGGGTAATCATATGGTAACTACTATGAAATATCTGGCGTAGAACATGTCACTTCCATTCTTTTTAGAATTTTTAACAACTTCTTAGAAACATACTTTGTACTTTTCTTCATATTGACTGTTTTAAGGTTGTTCTTAAAGTCCTTAATTCAATTGTATTGAATTTAATTTATGTAAATATATTTTAGTTTTGTAGAGCCTTAAAGTGTTTAATCCCATGCAATGGCCCAAGCACAGCATCTAGAGACACCCACAACCCTTTTCAGGTTAGACATGGGTGCTGGAACCATTATAACAGGGGGGAACGTGCACCCCCCACTTTTCAAAAGCATTCGTTCCCCCCAACACACACACTTTTTCCCTCCTGGACAACATCTGAGACGTAGAGCCCATCAAACCCCCCACATTTAAAAATGTTCCCGCTGCCCATGAGGCTAGGTCTCTTTATTCTTCAATGAATCCTTCAGCTCAAAGAGTTCATTGCTAAAATTTGCCATATAAAGCTGTTTTCTCATATAAGCACGTGTGTGTTTGTGAGTCTAAAACAAAACCTTACACTGAGAAAGAAAATGCTTTTGTGTGCACTGTCTGTATTCACTCTCTGAGGTTCCTTCAGGGGTACATCTTCAGTAGATTCGTGAAACACTGGACGTGATGGTAAACTGTCAGTTGTGCCAATCAGAGTATATACAATATATTTTATGGTGCAGTTTCACCGTGCACCCCGTCCTACTACAGCCTTTTTGGTTGTACTTTTACATGTTATTTTAAAAGGTACCACTCTACCCAGATTAGGCTCTACTCTAACGGTGGTCAGTGCTGTTACCTGACAGTCAGAGAGTTGATTCCTGCCCGGGGTGGTCTGTTTGGAGCTGGCCTGTATCCCCCTTGTCTGTGAGGGTTTCCTCCCACAGTCCAAAGACATACATATCATGTGAACTGGAGGTGCTAAATTGCTGCAGGGTGTGATTTTGTGTGTGACTTTGTTTGTGTGTCTGCCCTGCAATGTGCTGGAGTCCTGTCCAGGGTGTTTCTCTGGTCTTTGAATGCTTGAAAAGGTCCCAGCAGCCCCCGTGACCCTGGTTTGGATAAGTGGCTGAATGAATAAATATCTGTACACCCACCCCCTTCCACAGGGCAAGTGGATGTACTGCACCTTTAAAACTCACTTAAGGTTCATAGACATTAAAGAACATGCTGCAGGTTCTAAGCTTTGGAAACTACGGTTTACCCAGACGGCAGAGAGTGCCTTTTTTCCTGGCATTGTTTAATAATCTGACTCTAAGAGTGATACAGCTCACAGAATGTTCTGCTACTGTGATTATCTAGGGAATATTATATAAACGCTTTCAATGCTCTCTAAATTCAGAATCTCTCCTTAAAATCCACAGCAGTGCTGTAAGTGCTCTTTGGTGCTATAAGTACCATCATATTGTTCTTATTTAAAAATAGCAACAGAGCACTTTTATCACACTTATCCTCACATTATAATTCACCAGAAGCACAAAAGTACTGAAGTTCAGTTTTAGTGTAGCTCTAAACACAGATAATAATGATGTCTTAAAACTTTAATATCATCTTATTGCTGAAGTCTATGTTTGTTTTTTTCTGTCCGAAAAACGTTCCACAGTTACAGCAATGAACAGGCACTTGGCCAAAACAAATGTGGGTAAATATAAGTAGTCATAGCAATGAAATGTCCGAACATGTTTCAAAGCATCTATGGGTATCATGTATAGACTTTATATCATATTTTTTAGACATTTTTTTGTAATAAAAATATAATAATACATAAATATGTTCCATGTGCTTGGCCCAAACAAATGAGCTTGAGTTTTCCACTGACATCTGACCCATGTAGTCTGAATAATAACACTGAAACACGCTGAAATACATGTCGGGCCCAGGCCATGTGTTTTTATTATGCATTAATATTTGTAAAATAATGGCTTGAAGGACTTCTTCTCATTACCTGGAGTGTTTGGTTGTATTCTATTACTCTACATGGGATTCTGCTGGTGAAACTTTGTGATTGAATAAGAGATGGATTCACTCAATTTGTCAGTTTTTGAGTCCAGTAAGTGAACTGTCCTGTCCTGGAATATCCAACGATATTAATAATGGCTTTCGGGAGAATTTACTGCTGTATCCTGAAGGTAATTTTGTATATATCTATGACAGAATCACCATTAGCTATTCTCACTCACTTTCTGTAATCGCTTGCTCCTCACTAGGGTCGCAGGTAGCCGGAGTCTATCCCGGGGCCAGTGGGGACTCACCCTGGGTGGGGTCACCATTATTATTAGGTATTAATTCCTCAGTCCTCATTCATGTTTTACAGTATGACTTCCGAGGGGTCAACAAAGAAGTTCTTGTGAGAGGCGCATTAAAATCTGCTGTGATGGAGTGAAGGCTCACTGAAGGCTCACTGACTCACATGAACAATGTTGACTGAAGTGAGTCCAGCCTTATATGGCTGGTATTTCAGCATAATCAGCATAATTACATACATGAAAACACCTTGAGCCTCTGATTATTTTACTTTTTTGCTTTATTTTTGGAAAAATGGTGAGCAAGCAAAGTGAGAGATACAAGGTTTTGTCGTGATAGCAGTGACAGTGCCACTATAACTATGGCTGTTAACAATAATTAATTTTAATAATATTATTTTGTGTAGGTAGTAACAATTCATCCCATTTGTCTTATTTGCTCAAAGCTCAACGTATAAGAAGGTTTTTTTCCATTTGAGAAGTGGTCTATTTACTTCTAGCTGTGTGAATGTACTTATTATGTCCAATGATTCATTAACATTTTTCATCATGTGAACATTTGATCCACATAAAAGCAAAGTGTTTTCAGTTTCCATCGCCGTGGCCACTGAGAGCAACAGTAAGGGTTCTGAGGGTTTATTAACGAAGTATTATGAATGTAAGTGTATTCATCCTGAGGTAATAATTGTAGATGTTATGCTCCAAGGGGTGGTCCACCACTTCCCCAGCCTGACATGTTAGTTTGGGCCGCCATCATTAGGCTGAGAGAGGAACTGCAATATCGCTTAATGTCTGGATCTTCAGGAAACGGTAAATGGATGCTATAGTTTACGATTACAGTTCACAGCTCAAAAAACAAAAGTGCATATATTACTGTTTTCTGTATTACTGCATTCTGTGTCACTTATAATTTCGAGGAAGAATTATACAGCATTAGTATCTTGGAGTGCTGCAAACTGTGAAACTAAACGAATTACACTCTGTGAAGAGTGTGAATCATATGAATCACAATAAAGCCATGCTGCCTTGTAATGTACCTAAACGAAATTAGTTTAATTACTTAACATTAACTATTAGCTAATAATAGTAAGTTAACTGAACAATTTGTAATTTTACTTTTTTACACTCATTAATTCATTCTTAATGATAATAACTCATTCAGTTTACTCAAACCTTCAAGACAGTAAAAAATATTATTTTTTTACAGCACACTTTTCAGACATCTGATTTTGATGAAGAATCCTTTCAAGGTCTTTTCCCGTCTCTCTTCCCATCTCTCCTGACCTCTGATCAGGAACAGACACACACAGAGTTCGTCATTTCCCTAAAGATATAAATTACAGTGTTACAGTGAATTAACCCTCAAACACTGTTATGGATACCCATAACAGTTACTCACCCTCCTAATGACTGAGGAGACATTTCCACAGCCCTTACTGAATCATTTATTGTAGTTACTGAAGAATAAGTCTTAATAACAGAATATTAAGCCAAGATCTGAACAATAAGTGTAGGTCTGGAGTTCACATCTCATTCTTGTATTTCTGAAGAATTATTTACCTTTTATTGACCAGCATCAAACAGCTTCTTCCTGCCCTCCATACCAGACATGGCCTCCACGTTCTTCCGCCAGTCAGTCACTTCCTCTTTCTGTGGAGGGCACAGTCACACAGGTGGTCTCAGAGCCAAGAAGCTGACAGTGTTTCTTACTGTTTTAATTCTGTGGTTGTTCTTTTGGTTGCATGTTCTTCTTAGTTGTGCCACCAAAGTGGTGCAATGAATTTTCTACAACCTTCAGAGCTGCTGAGTCTCTCCTCAGGGACGTAGCACACAGGGGGTCGGGGGGTTTCAACACCTCCACTTTTGCTGAAACGCGATTCCATTACCCCACTTTTGTCAGATTAAAACCATGCTACTGGGTCAGATTGTATTTATAAATTGGCTTCCCCATCTCAGAACACCCCCACTTTTGGAGAGCTTGATATACCCCAGTCTCTCATTCTGAAGACCCACCTCTTTAAAGAGCTAACTTAACTAACACAAACTTCACAACTAACTCGTGTCTGACACGGCCCTGGTGGAGCACTAACTTAATTTCTGGTAGAATCTAGGTGTACTAGCAGTCTAGGTTTACTAGTGTGAGGGATATGTTAATCTTGTAGACTACAAAGCATTATGTCTGCCAAATCCTATAAGTGTAAATGTAAAGCTGTGCTGGGTTGGATCCTACATTTCTTGGCATTTTAATTCATTGACAAAATCAGTCAATATTATTATACATCTATTTTCCCCCAAATTCTTTCAAAATATACGCTCTTTGACCTCATGCCTTAGGTGAGAATACAGTTATGTAGAGTTACCTTCTCCTCCTCTTTCTTCACCGTCTTCAGATTGGCCTTGAAGTCAATGGACTCTTTGTGTTTGGAGCCCAGGAGGACACTCAGCATGGCCTCGGCTGATATCTTCACCCTCTTCAGTGCAGGCCTCTTCAGCTTGCCCCTCAGCTCAGAGATCTTATGGTTCAGCTCCTGAATCTGTTCCAGCAAACAGCCCACACTCTGCTCATGAACATTCATAACCACCATCGCTCTTTTACAGTGTTGTGTTTTACACAGGAGTAATTATAGTCATTATACTGTGTTTAATTACCGTGTTCACATTGTTGACACATGCTTTATTTCTGGAACTATACTGACATACACTGAATAAACAGATGCTTATAACTGTAGTGTGAATAGGATTCATTATATAATTTAAAATGACACCCTACAGTTTATCACTGAAACGCAGCTTCCTGCTAGAAAAGACATTGGAGGATCCAGCAGAGAGTGCTTTGAACAAATGAGAGTAAGGAAAATCACTATAGAAATGCAGCTTTTCTTTCCGCATACCTCCTTGTCATTTTTTGCCACCTTTACTTCAATGTCATACCGCTCTTCATCAGTAACATCACTCTTGTGATGTAGATCCCGGCAAAGGTCCTGCATAAAAAGACTGAAGCATGGCTGCTGATCGATTGAAATACACACACATATTCATATATACTATACACTGTACAATACTGTCTCAGTATGTATACAGCACTGGTGCAGTACACAATATACAACATATACAGGTTCCGTACATAGTATATGGTCTATAGTGCTTCAGAATATAGTATATAATGTATACGGGTTCAGAATCTCATATATAGTATATACTGGGTCAGTCTGGAGGACAGGGAACATATTGGTGCAGTATGTAGTATACAGTATATCGCATATAGTATATACTGGTTCATAATGCGTCATGTGGTTTATACTGGTTCAGTATGCAGTACACTGCATGTACTGGTGCAGCATGTATTATGTAGTATATACCTGTTCAGAAGGTAGTACATAGTATATACTGGTTATATGCCAGCTATACTGGTGCAGTTGGTTTTATTTAGTAAAGATTGGTTCAGAATGGGGCCCCATAGTGGCGCAGTGGCTCACACCTCCAGGGCTGAGGGTTCAAATCCAGGTCCTGGTCTTGTGTGTGTGGAGGTTGCATGTTATCCTCATGGTGGTGTGAGTGTGTGTATGTGTGCCCTGCGGTGGGCTGGCGCCCTGCACTGGGTGAGTCCCTGCCATGCCCCTGTAGACCCGCGCAATGGTTCTGGTTACCCACGACCCTAACCCTAACCCTAACCCTAGTAAGGATTAAGCGGTTACACAAACTGAATGAATGAATAATAGCTCAGAATGTAGTGTATAGTATATACTGGTTCAGTATGCAGTGCAGGGTGTATACTGGTGCACTATGTAGTATATAGTACACAGTGTAGTATTTTGAGCACTGACTGTGTCATTGATTGTGAGTTAGAATGCTGAACCAGTATACCATATACTACATTCTGAACCAGTGTATGCTGTTCAGTATGTGTTATATAGTATATACTGAGACATAAAGTAGTACTTAGTATAATGGTTCAGTATGTATTATATAGTATATACTGAGACATAAAGTAGTACTTAGTATACTGGTTCAGTATGTATTATATAGGATATACTGGTTCAGTTTGCAGGACAGGGTATATACTGGTGCCGTATGCAGTATACAGTGCACAGTGTAGTATTTTGAGCACAGATTGTGTCATTGATTATGAGTTAGAATGCTGAAAGGAAGTGGTGTGGATGGCTGGTCCCTCATTCAACATGTTAATGCTCCTGGAATTTGCTCCTGGAAGAAGTGGATGAACAGAACTATCCTAAAACGTATTTGAGTTTTTCTCTTGTGCTGTTTTTCTAAAGTTTACTGAGGCGCTTGTTGTCTGTTACAGGGGAGCACACACTTAATGAACAATGAAGTTATAAAGTTAATTGGCTCCAGTGATTTTACTTGCAGCTCCTGGACTGACAGGCCTGACAGCTTTAGTGGTGGAACCCTCTCACTCAGGACGGTTTCTTTCTCTTTCTTCTTCTCCTGCTCCTCCACTATAAGCATCTCCTGGGCTGTGGTAAGCAACTTTATCTGTAAGAAACCATTCATCTTAAATAAAAATCAATTTAACCAGCAAATCTACAAATAAAGTCACTGATTTTGAAACCTATTTAACTGGTATAGAATCAAATGTGAAAGCTCTTTAAGTATTAAAAATGATTCTTCAGATTCTCATTTCCAAAAACATTCTCACCTTCAGTCCTAGCCGACGGCCTGAGGAAATCTTGGATTTTTTCTGTGGGATTTATTAATATTCACACATCAGTCTTATCGGACACATATCTCTTAAAAAAGAATCGTTTTGGACATTGAAACTCACCGGCCTGTTTGAGCAGGAGATTGAGAAGAAAGATGGCAAGAGGTTAGTTAATGAAAACAGCAAAAATAGCTTCAATACTCATCAATAATATTGACAATAGCTTCTTTAGGCATGAAACTTACGCATCAGCCATTGTTCTTTATGGAGTTAAGTTCTACAAAACAACAAGGAAATAATTATTTCAGATCATCTCAACCTTGAATTTGTTTAATGACATCCAAATTGCTGCAAATTCTGTTCCGTTCTCAATCTGGACTGTTCAAATTGTATACAAGACATTCTCAGGGCCCACTAGCAGATATTGTGTCAAATATAAGTCTTGCATTGGGTCAGTGCAGTCAAAGACAGTGTTAGAAGCCATTGTGTTGGAACATAAACAAGGCTGTATTTCTGTATGATTGATGCGTTTTCTTTTCTCTGCATTTTTCAGTAGTTTATCCAGTGAAAAAGTGTCGAGAAAAAAGCCAAAATCTTAATTTCTTCCGTTTGAATGTACCAGATTTACTTATTCAGCACACACACTATTATCCAGTCTAACAGATCAACCGATTGATAAATGCTCTATAGGCAGGTTTCCCAGCTACTCAGGGTTGTAACTTGATCCAATAATCCATTTGCCCTTGATCAATTTGTCCCCAACCCAGTGGCAGCTCTCCTGCACATAGTGCTAAAGAGTTTCGGCATAGGTGAAAATCTTCATGGATTGGCACCAATTTCAAAGGCATCTGAATAAATGAAATGTGACATGGGGACTCCTGGTTTGACTAGAGGCGTCATGCTGCTCAAGAAAATGACCACTTCCTAATCTAAGGCTTATTTAATGCATGCGATGTGTCTGTAACCGTCTGTATTGGTCCATGATCTTCTTTCAGGAGCTATAATAATAAGAGAAATGGCACATACCTGTTAAGAGGCAGAAAAGGCAGAGGAGAGAATGAACTGGCTGAGGGGCGAAAGAGGAAAAACATTCAGATTTATAGTTTCTAACGCCCACCCGAATACCTCACTAAAATAGACCTCCGCCTGGGCCGCTGTTCTGGACCTTCCACATAGCTTCCAAGCAGGATTCATACAGGAAAGTGGCCCAATAAAACAACTTTTATGTGACTAGGACATAAAAGAGGTGTATGGTGGGATTTGGACGCCACCTGTTGGTGGTGAGTGAAGGACAAGGGTCTACCAGGCAGAATGAGACATTCAAATGGATTGAGACTTTATCAGACACAAATAATACACATTTAAGGCAGCGGGTTAATTTCTACTTTTTTCTATCAGTCTACTGTAGGCTTACTGTTCAGGTTACCATTATTTCATGCCGTGGTTCCCAGCCTTGGTGCCGAAGGCCCCCTGGCTCTGTGCACTTTGTTTTCTCTGCTCATGCACACCCACTTCAACCAGGAAAGACTTTTATTAGGTGACTGGATAATTTATATTAGGAGCATGTAAAATACAAAAATACGCCAAGCTGGGAGGAATCCAGTACCCGACATAAAACACTGTAATAAAGTAAACAACCCTATAATTATGTTAACATTGTCTGTGTGTGTGCAGTGTGCAAACTTCTGAGAAAATTATGCACAAAAGCAATATATGAAATTACTAATTATAGTCAAAATTACTTGTTAAAACTCTAACATTACGATATAGTAATATATGAAAATAGTAATACAGATATTTGGAACTAATCCTCATATCTTGTGTATGTGGTGTGTGTGTGTGTGTGTACACACATGCCCACACATGATGCACAATGTAAATTCGATGCATTACATTTGATTACTATTTGTATATGTTTTATAGATTTATTTATATTACAAAATACAGAGATTTTATATTTTATAGATCCACTTATTTTTATACATGTTAAATGTATAATTATGAAGACATTGAAAAAAAACGTCTTGATAAGTGACAGTCATTTTCTATAGGCAGACTTAGGGCGATGGTAACCTTGGCAATTGTTGCGAGGTCGGTACGGTCAATCATTAAGAATCACATGAACGTGATAATTTCCGAGTGCATTAGATGAGCAGCTCTAGGCTCCTGTTGCTGCAGGAGAAGTGACTGGTTTTATATAGATGAGTGGGAGCAGGTGGAAGCATTGTCTTATTGTAACGTGAGCTGCTGTGGTCAGAACTTTTTATGCAGTGAAGTGAGTACATGACACTCCATCAGAGGAGTCAAGAATTATCGCTGACCCTTCACCACTTGGCTATTTTTAGGGCGAATGTCTGCAGATAACATTAGGACAAATGCTACAAGTCCTTTACTTAAAATGGCTCGGTGCAGTGATCACAATACAGAAGCGACCCAGCAACTGAAGCCAGTGGAGGTTTTGTAATGTCTAATGACGAAGCTGCTGAGGTCAGAACTATCGACATCCCTAGCACGGCCCTGACCCCCAACCTAGTGACCCCAACAACGTTTCAAAATGTTAAGCCCAAAATTCCTGACACCCAGTTTGACATGAGGGTCATTATATGTGTGTGTGTGTGTGTGTGTGTGTGTGTGTGTGTGTTTGTCACTTCCACATGATCAAAGTAACACAAGAGAGGTCAATATTTAAGTCGTTTATTATTGAGAAATCCGACCAATAAGACACAACAGAAAAGGTTTAAATCCTGACTCTGATACTGAGAATTGGATTTCTGTATGTCGTTTTATCTATGAACAACATCTTGTAGCAACGTGCCCTATTTATAATATACACAAGCACATTAAGATCAGTGTAAGGTGTACTCAAGAGTGACTGAATCTAAATTAGAGTTCTTGATTAGAGTTCCATGTAAATACATTAGAAACTGGTGCAAAATATTCTTTCTTACTGCCAGACATCCTTGATATAGCAGCCGAAACGGAAGGTCACCTGAGAGGAAACATGTAGACCTAAATATCAGGCAACAGGAAGAGTATCATCACAGATAAAAAGGGAACAGGAAAGACTTAAACAGATGTTTTAACCCACAAAATGAAACAACAAGAAACTTGTTTATCGGACAAATCAAGTCGTGTACCATTTATTGACCAGCATCGAACAGTTTCTTCCTGCCCTCCATGCCAGACATGGCCTCCACGTTCTTACGCCAGTCAGTCACCTCCTCTTTCTGTGTGAAAGACACCAGAGTCATGTTTAGCAAATTAACCAAGACATAAGTGAATTATACATCTGCCCAAATGAAAGCCATTAGCCGTAGATCTGCATTATCAGCAAAACAGTGGATGCCTACCTCGGACCTCCAGTGTTTTGTTAATGACCTTTTTACTTAAATGAGGTGTGTTTGAGCAGGTAAACACTAACATTATGCAAGACCAGGGTTTTGGTACCTCTGAGCTACACTCTATAAGGTTCCTAAATTTTTCTGGCCTTGAATTAAATGAATGGAAAACTTTTTCATTTGTGTAGAATATTCTCATTATTGGAAAGTTTTTAATCTAAAAAATCTAAATGACCATTTGCAAAAATGGCTCTTCTTCTGTTCAGTTAACCAAAATGTAGTCCTGCCTGTTCGCCCAATGGACCCTCCCAGCATTTTAAAATGTGTAGACCGTTTGTAAGCTCTACGATAGCCCGTACCTTTTCTTCTTCCTTCTTGACAGTTTTGAGGTTGGCTTTGAAGTCAACAGACTCTTTGACCTTGGAGCCCAGAAGAGCCCCCAGCATGGCATCAGCAGAAATCTTCACCCTCTTCAGTGCAGGTCTCTTCATTTTGCCCTTCAGCTCAAAGATTTTATGGCTCAAATCAGCAATCTGAAGTCAGTACAAAATGCAGACACAAGGTTAGTCACACACACCACACCTTTACTAAGGACACTTCACTGGCTCCCTGCGGCCGCACGTGTTAAGTTCAAGTTCTTAACACTTGCTTTCGAGGCCAAGAATGGCCTTGCACCCCCCATACATATCAGCACTGATCAAGCAGCGTCACTTTTCATGTTGAACCTCTGTTGCTCAAAAAAGAGGAAGACATGCGGCAAGACTCTTCTCAGTCTCGGCCCCCCAGTGGTGGAATGAACTCCCCCTTCTGATCAGATCTGCAGAGTCTCTCACTGTCTTCAAGTCTGAAGTGCCAACTCGTCAAGGAGCACCTTGGTGATTAACTATGTCTCTCAATTCTGCTTATATTTCTTCATCCCCATTTTCACAAAAAAAATTTCCATATCTTCTTTACTTTTGCCTTAACCTCTGACCTTTCATTCACATCTTGCTGTGTCAGGTAAGTGTGCTGACAGTTCACTTTCCCAAAAGGAATTTAGGCTGCACTGAACAATTTTTCCCAATTGTTTTTTTAAAAAAATGTTTTTACATATAAATAGTAGTAGTAGTAGTAGCACTAGTAGTAGTATTTATAGGCCAAGGCAACAACAGACTCACACAACGTCTGTAGTTTAGACTATTTAAGGGCTCCAAGTGATGCATACAAACAGCTAGTAGATTTAAGTTAGTCTCACAGCTGGAGTAGACCATTTTCCCGTAGCGGGGGGTAGGGTTTTGGGAGGGGGCTTCGGGCATGAATATGAGAAAGGTAAGGTTGTCCACTGATCCGGCTTATTATGAAAACATCAATAAATAATGTTCCTCACTGTTGTTTTGGGTTAACACTTGACTAAAGGGTAATCGTTGCTGTTGGGTGTATTTTAAATCACATGAATGAGTGCATGTACCTCTTTTTCGTTTTTCGTCACTTTGGATTCAATGTCGTATCTCTCTTCATCTACAACGTCAGTCTTCTGATGGAGTTCTTTACAAAGAGTCTGAGGATTATTCACACACAGACAGAGTTTTGGAGGTTAGGAAACGAGTTCTCCTGAGGGAGGACCGAAAGATCGGCTTCTGTGAGAGACACTCTGCAGTAAATAAAAATAGCTTTCCAACATCAGCTTCTCTCTAAAGATTATGACTCAGTTAGATCCAAACCGTGTCGTGTTAGCAACCCAACGCACCTGCAGCTCCTGCACAGACAGGCCAGACAGCTTCAGAGGAGGCACTCTCTCCTCCAGCACTCTTTCTCTCTCCCTCTGTTTCTCTTCCTTCTCGTTTGCAAGCAGTGTGCTTGCCTTCTTTAGGATTTTAGTCTGAGAAAGAGAATGAGGTTTAAACTCTGCTGAAGTCTGTCATTTTGACTTTTAGCAGTTCCCCTCACATTCCCAATGCACCCAACACACCTCATCAAACGATTGAATTCAGACACTTTCAGGTAAAACACATAGCTTCTATAATCTCCATTAAAAAAAGCATTGCGAATAAAATGAGATCTTCTGGAACAGCCACACATGAACCTAAAGTCACCATTCTCGATATCAAGCATTGCCCCACCAGTACACAACGAAACACCTTAATTTTACTCCTTAAAATTACCTTAATTTTCCCATAGAAGAAACTAAGGAAAATTAAGGGGAAAAGTGCACAGATTAAGGCTGATTAAGGGGTAAAACTACTGAATTTTAAATAATAGAACCTCTTGAATTCACTACCAAACCAACCCCTAAAATTACCTTAATTTTGACCTTAATTTTCACTAAATGAGGAAAAATGAAGGAGAAAAGTGCACAGATTGAGGCTGGTTACTTTTTCAAATTCACAACTTCAATAATAGAACCTCCTGAATTAATGCCTTATGTTTACAATTAAGGGGTTTCACACTCATACCTTAAATCCACTTTTAAGGTAAAATTAAGGGGTTGGTTCACAAATTAATTGTCACTTAATTCAAATGAAGGGATTTGTTGTATTTAATTAAGGTTAATTAAGGTACGGTTCAGCACATTTTAAGTGCATTGTGTTTCGTAATGATAGTACCCCCAGGGTTGTGGGGCTGTGAAACTGCATTCTCTGAAGCGACGGAGCTCCATCCTTTGAGGTGAGCTGGTGGTGTGTTGGTTATTCAGAACTAATCATCCAACCGTCATCAGTAACCGACCTCACTAAAGCTCTCATGGCTGAATGCAATCAAATTCGTTCCCAGAACACCAAGGCTGCACTGCAGTAAATGGGGGGCGATGTCCTTGTTACTCTTGATTTCAGAAGAAACACTGGATGACCAGGTGTCTGCAAACTTCTGACCACGTTGTATATTTAAATACTGCACTGAAGGAACCATCATGCTTATGAAAATGAAGAAATACAAAGACAAACCTTCAGAAACAGCCTTCGCGATGCTGAGATCTTGGGTTTTGCCTTCTAAAAGCATGAAAGTACAAGTTAGTTAATAACTTTCAGCCCTGACTGCCAAAAACAAGTTTAAACTGAAGATCAGCAAAACTATACTCCCTCTACATGTGTTCAGACAAAAAAGATGGCAAAAGTGCTGAAGGGTTTAGACTTACCGGTCTACAGTTGCAGATGAAAAATGAAAGAAAGTGTAATAAAGTTATAAGCTTTATAAAGAACTGCCATGGAAATTCAGTGAAAATGTATATTATGTATAAGCATAAAATGTACTTACGCCTCAGTCATTGTGATGTTTAAGTGCTTCCTCTAAAAAACAATGAAAAAACAAGCTTATGACTAAACAGTCTTAACTCTAATATGAACTCTTTTTGCGAGAGAGCCATCCGCTTACTACAATTCATGTGATATTTACATAAAACAATAATTGCAATGCTAATTAAATACATTTATTTAGACTAACATGGGCACAGAAAGAGCCAAAGGATGAAAGTATAGCAAAATCTGAAAAAGAAACCACAATAAGTGATTTTAAAAATGAGTGCCAGTGTACCTCGTGCAACCCAAAAGTGCAAGGATGCCTGACAAAAATCAGTCTAAAAATATTTCAGAGCACTCTAAAACCTCTGAGTTGACTTTACTTACCAGTCTTTGTCATAGCTCAGTAAAAAATGACCAATAAAAGTTACGAGGACATACCTGAAGTGTGCTGGAAACCCCCAAGAGAGTGAGCAGTGTGCGACAGTGCCGGTTCGCAAGCAAACACAATCGAGTTTTATGGTTTCAATGGCCTTCTGTGAGTGGCTCACTAAAATAGACCAGAGCGCTTGAGGCTCACTTTACTTAGAAGCACCAAAACACAATTGCGTGCATTGCCTAGACCTAGGCCCCTTCCTTTTGTCATTGCTTTACCCTACAAGGGAACCTAACCTTGGTCAAAGCCTGCCAGTATGAATGCGAGGCCCAACACCGCAATCACACAAAGTACCATGCAAATATTTAGGAGACTTTGATGTGATCAAGAGGAACCTGACTGTGGATGAAAAATAACTGGTAAGACCACATTTTCTTGTGTCTATGTGAAAGAACAGACAGGGAGCTTGCATGTCTTTCTCAGAGCTTGAATGTGTAGCGGAGCATCTGTGTAAACATGGACGCTGTAGTAACTCAAGACTGTCAGCATGTTGAAGAATTCCACAGCAAGACATTTGTCACAATGAAAGCAGAGACACAGCTGGCTTGACAGTACATGACAAAAAGAGTAAAAAATAACACCACACCGTTTCATGAGAACATTGGATCATATTTAATTGTGGAATGCCATTAAACCATGATTTGCTTTTTCATTTGACTGTGAAGAATATCTTGCATCTTTAAGCTACACACCAACACAAAAGGTCAACAGGTCACACACAACTTATTTCAGTTTCTCTGTACAAATAGTTCAGTTAATTCATCTGATGGCACCTGTATTTTTACTACACTCGCTACTATTGCACTGTATTATCACAGTGTATATACTGAACAATAGGTTCAAAGTAAATATATACAGGCTAAATATAAGCTAGCGACAAAAGGGCAAGCCTCTGTTGAAACATAATGCTGAGACACAAAATATTTATCTACAGTCATAAGTACAGTATAAATCCGCATTACAAATATTTTACATTGATAGATCAACATGGTGACTGCCATGCTGAATCTTCACATTTTGATATTCTTGCTTGAAGGTTCCGTTTCGGCAAATATCATGTGTGTCTTCTGATTCTGGCATGCCTGGTCCTGATGTGTCCCACCTGTTTTTACAGAAGTTTGAAGGATTTAAGTTAGGCAAGGAAAGAACTATGGCATTACAGAAAAAGCTGGAAGTGATGAAAGTCCATTTTACTCAAATTTTCTCAAATACTTGACACATATTTTGCTGCTAAGACACTCAACCACTCAACATGCTTGAAGGAGAACACTAAATGCTGATTCTGTTAGTGGATTCCTGGACACAGATGGCTGTGGCATCACTGGAAACTGAAGCCGCTTTTAATGTCTGCTTGTTTAGCATTGAACTTGAGCTATGAAGCTAAAGCCGCTAACAACCAGACGCTTTTATCCAAAGTGACTTCCATTCCCTAACTACAGGGGGCAGTCTCTCTGGAGTGACTTGGGTTTAAGGGTCTTGCTCAGGAACTCTGAAGGTATGCTCAAGGCAGGCTTCAAACCACCAATTGTGCTCTAGACCAGTGGTCCCCAACCTTTATTTCGTCACGGACCGGTTTAATATCAGAAACTATTTTCACAGCCCAGCCTTTAAGG